>PVIW01004314.1:0-101226 GCA_004026585.1 Noctilio leporinus
CTGATGATTAAGAAATGGGATTTTATTGTGGGTTATTGCTTACATTTTCATGAATACTAATGAGGTGTGCTGTCTTTTCATATATTACTTTGATGTTTTGTGCATCCTCTTCTGTGAAATGCCTGCTTATAACTTTTGCCCACCTTGCTATTTAGATGTGTATCTGTTATATATTAATAAATGTTCTTTATATATTCTGAAAAAAAAAAAAAAAAAGAAAGAAAGAAAAAGTAGGAGGCATCAAAATACCTGATATCCAACTATACAATAAGGCCACTGTAATCAAAAAAGTCTGATACTGGCATAAGAATAGACACAAAGATCAATGGAACAGAACTGAGATCCCAGAATTAAACCCAGGTTTCTATAGCCCACCGATACTTGACAAAAAAGGAAGGAGCATAAAGTGGAGTAAAAATAGCCTCTTCAATAAATGGTATTGGGAGAGAACCAAGATAGCAGAGGATTTAGTGGAGCTACAGCAATCTCCTACCAACACCAAACTGGAATTACAACTTAATTGGGGAAAAATCATCCAGAATATCTAACAGAACACCAACTGGAGAGAAGTCTTATTACCACAGACAGAACAGAAGAGCCGATTCATCACAACGTGACCTGTAGAAGTGCAGAGACACAAGAAGGCTAGTAGGGCTCCCATGACAGCTGCTGAACGGACGGAAAAACAGCTTAGCAGCCGAGGGTTCCACCTGAGAAGGGTGGCATCTAAACCCCCAACTAGGCTTCCCAGCCTACAGCAACAAAGCTGAGAGTAAACAGCACCCAGCTGTGAAAAGCAAAAAGCTGCCAGGTTTAGCCAGCTTGACAGAGCAACCAAGTTCTTAAAGGGAACAGGCACAAAAATACAGAAGCACCCACCTAACCTGGACTCCAGCAGAGAAAGGGCTGAGTGGACTAGAGAAGCCTAGGGAAAGTTTGGGTAAGTGGCTTTAGGCGTTGAGGTGAGGGAGCAGCCCCGTGAGTCCAGTGCTGACCCATCCCCCAATACAGCCTGCAGACCACTCTTCTCCAAAGGGTAGGAGCGAGAGGGGAAGCCACAGCCCAACCCTTAGGAATTAATCCTCCCCACCCAGCAGTGCCTAAACTTGACCTCAGACCACAGGTTGATTGGAATAACAACTGAATTAATCTGCCTTGCCCAGAGGTGCCTAAAGTTGAGCACTGATCACAGACTGACTGGATTAATAACTAAAGGAGACAAAGACAGTGGATCTCTGGCAGTTTCCAGCTGGCTGACTAGGCCCAGACTGGGACACCAGCTGATGTCACCGAGCACAGATCCAGGAAGTGAAAAAACGTACAACTCTACACCACAGAAGGTCACACCACTAAGACAGTAAGTCAAAACAGACCAAGCTAAGAAGCAGAAACAAACAAGAGCCACCTAAAATGGGGAGACAAAGAAATAAACCCTCGGCAAATGGAAAGGAAGAATCCACAGGAAGAGTGCAAAATGAAATAGAGGCAAGCACCCTATTGGACATGGAATTCAAAATAGTGATGATAGAAAAGCTCAATGAGCTCAGCAAGTTTAAAGAAAACTACAAACAACTCTAGGGAAACTACAATGAACTCCAGGAGAACTACAAAGAACATATTGAGAACTACACAAGCATTAAAAAGGACATAGATACCATCAATAAGGGCCAGGAGGAAATGAAGAATACCATTTCTGAATGGAAGAACACAGTAGAAGGAATCAAAAGCAGACTAGAGAAAGCAGAGGATTGAATCAGCGAACTGGAGGTCATGTAGAAAAAAATTCCCAGGCAGTGCAACAAAATGAAAAAAGACTGAAAAAGAATGAAGAGGTTTTAAGAAAGCTGTAGGACAACATGAAACGTAGTAACATCCGAATCATAGGGATACCAGAAGAGGAGAAGCAAGGGATAGAAAACCTCTTCGAAAAAGTAATGACAGAAAACTTCCCTAACTTGAAGAGAGAAAATGTCATGCAAACTCAGGATGCACATAGGATGCCAAGGAAGATGAACCCAAACAGGCCCACTACAAGATACATCATAATGAAAATGGCAAATTTCAAAGACAAGGAGAGAATCCTAAAAGCAACAAAAGAGAAACAGCTAATAATATACAAGGGAGCTCCCATAAGGTTATCATTTGATTTCTCAACAGAAACACAACAAGACAGAGGGAATGGCAAAAAATATTTCAAGCAATGAAAAACAAAGGCTTGCAACCAAGAATACTCTACCCAGCAAGGCTCTCATTCAAAATAAAAGGTGAAATAAGGAGCTTCCAAGACAAAAGAAGTCTAAAAGAATACATCTTCACCAAACCAGCACTGCAAGAGATGCTAAAGGGTCTACTTCAAGAAGATAAAGAAACAGAGACAGACAGGAACACAGGTACAAAGGTAAATGGATTAAATGCACCAATCAAAAGACATAGGGTAGCTGACTGGATAAGAACTAACTTTAACTTATGAATGCTTTAAAGTGATGTTGTTATAAATAGATTTTACTAAATAAGGTACAATTTTGTATATTACATGTATCTGCATTACTGCAGGTTAAGTTTTCTTAGATTTGAATCATTTCACAATATGGGAAAATCAGGTTACTTGCAATAACTCAGAAAAATCAAATGCAGTTAAGGAAGAAGAAAAAAGTAAGAAAATGTGGATGTATGTTACATAGAAGACATGCTATCTTTCTTATTCACTGTTATAAAATATGTGCTTATTTGTGGGTGTGTAATATAGATTTTGCTAGCAATTATGTTTTAAATAGCAACCAACTGGTCATGGGTGTGTTGTGAAATCAGTCAATCTTTAGGTTAGAAAATATGCTGAGAATGAAGACCAATTTGGATGGAAGTGGCAAACTACTAAATTATATGATTTGTGTACATAGACAATATATTCTCATAATAGCATGTAAATTAGATGAGATTCCTTTCAACTAATTCATAGAAATACACATTTCCAGTTATGAAGGCCCCTAAACTGGGAATACTTGGGAAAAGGAATTAATGCTATAGTAAACTTTGTTATTGAATTGTGAACATACCTAACTTCTATCTCAACAGACCCTTAAATAGTTCAGGGTTAGTTTAGGACCACATAGGAAGTCAACCATAAGTTCAAAAAATAGCTAGAATACTATTCTACAAAATTATTTAAACCCTAGGGATTTTTATTTACCTCAACTTAGTAGACATAACAATTTTTTCTACTCTAGGGACCGGCTGACCACTGCAAGTGCCATTATTTTTGAAGGCTTCAACTTGCAAAAAACATGTAGAGGAAAAACAGGGTATTGAAAGAAGTAAGACCTGTGCATAGCCTAAATAAATAAATAAATAAATAAATCTACTATTTACACTGGAAAACTCCAAAAATAATAAGTTAGTTCCAGTCACTTAAAATAAAGTTGAGTTGTATTATTGGAGTGGGAAGGATGTGATTCATAAACCAAATTCATTTTTCTTACTATGGGTTTGGCACTGTCTTTAGGACAACTTTCACAGAAGTGAGTGCTGCAATACACCATTTCTGTGATATACTTCACAAAAACAGCATTCCAGAGTAAAATAAGTATTAAAGAAGAGAAAACTGCTTAATTTTGCTACAATATATCTAAAATACTATCATTTAACAAGTAATAATAATGTAAGCTATTGGAATATTTTAGTTTTTTGGTATTAACTCTTCAAAATCCAGTATGTACTTTAAATATGTGTAAAAATTTGTATGGTTGTAAATGTATTTTTGCATGTGTATAGTAATATTGCAATTCATATTAGTTAATAGAGTAATTCTTTAAACAAATGAATTGACGTAGCCATTTTGGAATAATGAAAAGAAAACTGTGTTAATATGATTTGAGAAGCTGACAGAGGCAATAATTAAATGGTGAATTGTTTGGATGTGAAAGGGAAAAAAACAAGTACACATTGGTGGTTACAGAATTGACAGGGAGATGTTATGTGAAACAAAGGAAATAGAAAAGCCAAAGAACGTATATGCATAACTCATGGACATGAACTAAACAAGCATTGCTGGAGGAAATGGGGTACTGGGTAGAGGGGGGCAAAGGGGGGAAAATTGGGACAACTGTAATAACAAAATAAACAAAACATATTTTAATTAATTAATTAATTAAATGGTGTTGGGAGATCTGGACATGTATATACAAAAATGAGACTACACTACCAATTTACACCATACTCCAGAATAAACTCAAAATAGATAAAAGACATAAACAGAAGTTGCAACACCATAAAAATCCTAGAGAAAAACATAGGCAGGAAATTTTCTGATATCCCACACAGCAATATTTTCACTAATATATCTCCTAGGTTGAGGGAATTAAAGGAAAGAATAAACAGATGGGACTGTATTGAAGTCCTAAGTGCCCACAGTAGATGAGTGGATCAAAAAACAGATTCACGTATGCAGTGGAATACTAAGCAACAAAAAGAAAGAAGAAACTCCTACCTTTTGAGACAGCAGAGATGGTACTGGAGAGCATTATGCTAAGTTAAATAAAGCAGGAGGCAAAAGACAAATACCATATGCTCTTATATATTACTGGAGCCTAATGAATAAAACAAACAAGTGAGCAAAATTGAACCATAGGCATGAAAACAAGAAAGAGACTGACGGTGACCATAAGGGAGGAATGTGGGTGAGAAGAGGGGAAAGAATGGGAATGGTCTAATCAAAGAACATATATAAATGGCCCATGGACAATGACAGCAGGGTGAGGGTTGACTGTGAGGGGAAGGTGGGGGCAGTAGAGAGCAAGGGGAAAAATTTGGGACAACTGTAATTGAACAACAATAGAGAAATGGACAGGGACAATCAACAAAATAAAAGAAAAAAGAAAGAAAGAAACTAGAACACCAACTTACAACATACACCAGAATAAACTCAAGATGGATAAAAGACTTAAACATAAGCTGTGTTACGATAAAAGTCCTAGAGCAAAACATAGGCAGTACGCCCTGGCTGGTGTGGTTCAGTGGATTGAACACCAGCCTGCTAACCAAAGGGTCACAGGTTCGATTCCCAGCCAGGGCACATGCTTGGGTTGTAGGCCAAGTCCCTAGTTTGGGGTGCATTAGAGGCAATCACACATTGATGTTTCCTCCCTCTCTTTCTCCCTCCCTTCCCCCATTTGTATAAATATATAAAATCTTAAAAAAAAATATGTAGGCGGTAAAATATCAGATATCCTTCACAGCAATATTTTCACTGACATTTCTTCTAGGGCAAGGGAAATGAAAGAACAAATAAACAAATAGGACTACATCAAACTAAAAAGTTTCTACTCAGCTAAAGAAAACATGAACAAAATTAAAAGGGAATCAAACACATCAGAAAACATATTTGCCAATGATACCTCATATAAGGGTCTGATCTCCAAAATATATAAAGAACTTATACTACTTAATACCAGGAAGACAAACAAACCAATTTAAAAATGGGCGAAGTTCCTGAACAGAGACTTTTCCAAGGAGGACATACAAAGGGCCCATAGGCTTATGAAAGAATGCTCAACATCATTAGCCATCAGAGAGATGGAAATGAAAACCACAATGAGATATCACCTTACATTAGTCAAAGTGGCCATTATTAATAAATCAACAAACGAGTGCTGGTGAGGATGTGGAGAAAAGGGAACCCTAGTGCACTGTTGGGAATGCAGACTGGTGCAGCCACTGTGGAAAATAGTATGGAGTTGTCTCAAAAAACTGAAAATAGACCTGCCTTTTGATCCAGTGATTACACTGCTGGAATTATACCTGAAGAACCCTGAAACACCAATTCGGAAGAACTTATGCAACCATATGTTCATGGTAGCTCTATTTACAACAGCCAAGTCCTGGAAACACCTAGGTGCCCATCAGCGGATGAATATATAAAAAAAAAATGGTACATTTACACAATGAAATACTATGCAGCAGAAAGAAATAAAGAACTCCTGTCATTTGCAACAGCCTGGATGGAACTGGAGAGTATTATACTTAGTGAAATAAGCCAGGTGGTGAAAGACAATACATATGATCTCACCTAATGAACAAGACAAGCAAACAAAATAGAACCAGAGGCATGGAAAAAATAAACAAACTGACAATATCCAGAGGGGAGTAGGGAGGGGGAGAAGGAGGAAAAGAAAGAGAATGGTTTAGTCAAGGAACAAGTATAAATGACCCATGGACATGAACAATAGGGTTGGTATTGAGTGTGGGAAAGGGGATGGAGAGGACAGGGCAGGGGAGAACAACAGGGGAGAAACAGGACAACTGTAATACAACAACAACAAATTTGTTATTAAAAAAATACTTCCAGCCAAGATGGAGGCATAGGTAGATATACTGTGGCTCCCTCAAATTTACATCTACCTCAAAACTAAATAAAAACAATGCAGAAATTTCAGAAAACTGAACTACATGGAAGTGCAACAAATAAAGAAGTAAAGAAATACTCAGCCAGACAGGTAGGAGGGGTGGGGGTGGGGAGGAGGGCAGCAGTGGCAACACCGGAGTTGAGGTTGAAGTAAAAAGTACAGTCATTTATTTAAACCTGGGAAATGACCTTGGGGCCAGGCCACACAGTCCACAGTTCTAGCCCCATGAAAAATAGAAACACATTGCTTCTGACTGTGAAAACCAGTGAGGGTTGGGATGGAGGAAGAAATTGCCAGTCTCAATGAGCAAGAGGAAGTGTTTCCTTTCAGACCCCTGCTCCACATACAGCACCACAACATGAAATGGGTCACCCCACACAGATGAATTCCTGAGGCTCTGCCCCTTAAAATGTACAAAGCAAGACAGAACTACCTAAGACACACAGGCAAAGACAGACAACTATCAAGCTGAGGATACAGAAAAGAATGGCCCAAAAGTGGGAGCAAATCAAAGTATCAGTGGGAGTACTGAGCAATGAAAAGATAGCCAACCTAAGAGATTGCAGAGTTCAAAGCACTGCTGATTAAGATTCTTACACACCTGACAGATATGCTTAAATACAATAAATACAGGAAGGAAGAAGTGAAGGCTAGGCTATGTGAAATGAAGAGAAATCCACAGGAAACCTATGTGGGTTCATGAAGGGAAGGAAACTGGGGTTCAAATCAGTGATTTGGAACATAAGAAATAAAGTCTATCACTACAGAATGAGGTAACAAGAATTGAAAAAAAAAATGAGGAAGAATCTCTGGGGCATCTTTAAACATGCCAATATCCGCAGTATACAGGCACCAAAAGGAAAAGAAGAAAAGAAAGTAACTGAAAACTTATGTGAAAAAATAATGAAGGAAAACTCCCCAAATTTGGTGAGGGAAATAGACATACAAGTCCAGGAAGCACAGAGAGTCCCAAACAAACCAGACCTTAGGAGAACCACACCAAGACATATCATAATTAAACTGCTAAAGTTTAAAGATAAAGAGAGAATCTTAAAAGCAGCAAGAGAAAAAAAAGTTCCCTATAAAGGGATTCTTATAAGACTATCAACAGATTTCTCAAAAGAAACTTTGCTGGAAACAAGGAACTGGCAGTAAGTATTCAATGCGATAAAGAGCAAAGGCCTACAACCAATATTACTCTATCCAGCAAAGCTATCATTCAGAATGAAAGGGCAGATAAAGTGCTTCTCAGACAAGGTAAAGCTAAAGGAGTTCATCATCACCAATCCATTATTGTATGAAATGTTAAAGTAACTTACTTAAGAAAGAGGATCAAAATTATGAACATTAAAATGACAACAAACTCACAACTATCACAAACAAAATCTAGGGGAAGGAAGATAGCAACAGAGTAGAGGGCAGTGCTGAAGGCATTCTCAAGTGCCAGAGCAACTGGAAGATAGGGTAGGAAGCATGAGACATCTGCAGATCCCTGCAAATTGGAGTGGTAAGCATCTGGACTCAGGGGTGCACAGCCCAGAAGCTGCAGAGACCTACAGGAGAGTAGGTGACAACAGTTCTGAACTGGGCGGCTCTGTCCAGAGGGGCAGCTCTGACTGAAGACACCTTCAGGCTCCCCAGAGAATAGAAATCTGAGGAGTGAAGTGAGGACAGTGAGTGCAAACTCGGGGAGATTGAGTAATTGAACACCTATAGGGGAGGGACTGTGTGAAAGCCGTGCTGCTGCACCACCTGGGGAGAGGGCAGCTCAGAGCCCCAGCGAGAAGGGAGGCCCAAACCCGCACACCCACCATCACACAGGCTCCCATGAAAACTTGAAACTTTGTGCCAGAAACTTGCTGCTGGCGCAACTAATGCACCCATTGCAGGCAACACAAACCTCCTAGAAAAGCTGGAGGGGGAGGGGTAGCTATCACCAGCGCACACAGCCTAGGCTCCCCTATAGAGCCAGGTGCCCATTGCAGGCGGCATAAACCTCCTCAAAGTGCTAGAGGGAAAGGGTTAGCCATCACCGGTGCTGTTGCTACAGGGCTCCCCACAGAACCAAAGACCCATCGAATGTAGTGAAAACCTGCACAAAGAGCAGGACAGGGAGGGATAGCCTTCAAAGGCAGAGTGCGCTATGGGCCCACTGGGGAGCCAAGCACTCCCCAGGGGCTACCTCCACCAAGAACTGCAAGGGGAGGGCTAGCCAACACAGGAGCAAACGAAGTTGTAGGCCATGCCCCATAGGAGACACATGCCCACCGCAGGCAGAAACCTCTTAGAGGAGCTGGAGGGGGAGGAGCAGACATTGACACTACATAAATATCCTGCAACACTTCACACAGAACCAGTGAGAGAAGGAAGGGTCCCAAAACACCAGCAGCGCAGGAACCCAGCTAGGCTACTGGAGGCTCAGCCTATCCAGGGTCTAGCATTGAAAATCAGTGCTGACTGTGACAGGCATAGGTCCTGCCACTCCAAAACCACATAGCCTTACTCTAGACTGCAGACTTACTCAAGAAAAAGAGGCAGACTCAGGAAATGGATCCCTGCTAATCTAAAGCACCAGAGTTACACTAAGAGCTACATGAACTATTAATCCCTAACATATCCTTTTCAAAAGTTACTTCCACCCCTCACAATTAGTGCATTTTAAGTAAATACTGTTTATATCATAGTGTATCCCAATTCCCATAATTTTACTCCTTCCTTATCTCAATCCACCTAACTACCCAAGACTCTCCTCCTATTATTGCTTTAAAGGCTACTCATTCTCCTGCTACAACTCATCCCCAGTCCTCAATTTAAGTATTCCTGCCATCCCCAGACGCTTAAACCCTTTCCTCTTTTTTTTTTTTTTTTTTTTTGTGGGTGCATTACTAGGGATTAAACATTCTTTTTTTATGCTAAAAGCACACAAGTTGTGGCTCCACCTGGACCAATCAGAGCTCATTAAGGGTGAACAGGGAGGTATATGCAGCAACTATATATATATAGGCTTATACTATTCACTTGCACTTGAGACATTCTGATTTTTCTCCTCTCCATTTCTATATAAGAGATAAGTTGGCTTTCTCACTCCTATCTCCACTATCTTTGCTACTCCTTTGCACCTTTCAAAATTATCCACACTTCAGTCAACTTAATCATTTTTCCCCTTTTATAACAGTCTCATCATATCTACATCCCTATTAAAACAGGCAGCTGAGGGTGTGATTAAAAGTGAGGCAGCTGAGGGTGTGATTAAAAGTGGTTACCTTGGAGGGTATGGGTATATAGCTAGGTTCATAAGCAGTCAAAAGGCAGATTAAAGGAGAAAGATATTTCTGAAGGTGTGGTTATTTTGCCTAGACTAGTGGTTCTGTTTTAGGAGCGGCTCAAAAACAGTGTGTGAGACAGAATAGAAGGAGTGTCTCTAAATCAGACAACTGGAGGGGAAGGAGCAACACATACAACCAATACAAAATAAAACCAGACAGCCCAAGCTAACGAAATGAAGGCCACCCCAAGAGCAACAACTTGAGGAAGTCTAGGAGATTGCAACACTGAAATCCACAAATCCCCTAACACAGAAGGGTGCTCCACAAAGGCAGGGAAGCAAAGCAGATTAATACAAGAAATAAAAAAAGCAACAACTGAAACCCAAAATGGGGGGAGGGGAGAGAGAGAATCAGTCCATCACCTAAAGAAAAGGAGGAATCCCCAGAAAGATCACTAAATGGAACAGAGGCAAACAAACTATCAGATATGGAAATCAAGAGAATGATGATAGAGAGAAGCTCAACCAGCTCAGCCAGCTCATAGAAAACTATAAAAAACTGCAGGAGCACTTCCAAGAATTCAAGGGAAGCTACAAGAAACTTACTGAGAGCTACAACAGCATTAAAAAGGACTTAGAAACTATCAGTAAAAGCCAAGAGGAAATGAAGAATACAATTTCTGAATTGAAGAACACGGTAGAAGATATTAACAGTAAGCTAGAGGAAGCAGAGGATTGGATCAGCAAGCAGGAGGACAATGTAGAAAAATATTCCACACAAGTGCAACAGAATAAAAAAAGACTGAACAAGAATGAAGATGTTTTAAGAGGGCTGCAGGACAACATGAGACACAATAATATCCATATCATAGGGATACCAGAAGGAGAAGAGAAACAAGGAAGGGAAAACCTGTTCAAAAAAGTAATGAAAGAAAATTTCCCTCACATGATGATTGAAAACATTTCTCAAGTTTAGGAAGCACAGAAGGTCCCAATGAAGAAGCATCCAAACAGACCCACTTCAAGACACATTATATTAAAATGGCAAATTTCAAAGACAAAGAGAGAATTCTAAAAGCATCAAGAGAGAAATAGCAAATAACATATAAGGGCTCCAATAAGGCTATCAAATGATTATTCAACAGAAACAATACAAGCCAGAAGGAATGGCAAAAAATATTCCAAGTAATGGGAAACAATGGCCTGCAACCAAGAATACTCTACCCAGCAAGGCTCTTTCATTCAGAATGGAAAAGGAAATGAAGAGTTTCACAGACAAAAGAAGACTAAAAGAATACATGTCTACCAAACCAGCATTGCAAGAAATGCTAAAGGGTCTGCTTTAAAAAAAAAGTGCTGATGGTATTCTCCAGTACCAGAGCAGCTAGAGGACAGGATAGGGAGCGCGAGATGTCTTCAGGTCCCTCAGAACTGGAGCAGTCAGCATCTCGACACGGGGGGGCACGCCCAGTGGCAGCGAAGACCTACAGGAGAGCAGGTGAGGGGACTCCAGACTTAACGGCCGGCGGGCCGAGGTCAGCTCTGGGCTGTGGCAGCTCTACCCTGAGGGGCGTCTCTAACTGAAGCACCTACGAGCTCCCAGGCAAGTAGAAATCTGAACAAGTGAAATGTGGGCAGTGAGGGCAAGTGCCGGAGGGAACGAGGAATTGAACTCCTGCAGGAGAGGGACTGTGTGAGACTCGCTCCAGGCAACAGGGAGAGGAAACTCCTCACAGGGCTAGAGGTGGAGTAGAAGAGCCCTGTGGGGAGCAGGAGCGGGGGAGCAGGAAAGTGCACCGGCTGGAGCAGCGAGAGGGCCAAAAAACGGTGCTGCTGGGAAACCAGGGAAACAGCAGTTTAAAGCCCCTGTGAGAGGGGAGGCCCAGCCTTGCGCACCCACACAGGCCCCAAGGCTCCCGAGGAAACTCCAAACTGCGAGCCGGGAACTAGTAGCAGGGGCAACTGACCTGACCATTGCCCGAGACAAAGGCTGCAGATCACAGAGGCTGCGTTAAGGACTCCTCAGAGAGCTGGTTGGACTGGAGGACTGGTTCTCGCCCACGGGAGCTGGGCAGTGTTGGCGGACCCAGGGCACTGTTGGCGAATGGGGGAAGCCTCCTCCAGGAGCTGCGGAGGCAGGGCGACTCATCACAGAAACCAGAGAGGTTGCAGGGGGCACTGTGGGGGTGCCAAGTACCTATCACAGGCAGGAACCTCTCCACCAGGAGTGGGAGGGGACACCCTGCCAGCTGCAGAATATGAGCAGCTCTAAAATCCAGGTAGGTTACTGAAGGCCCAGCATTCCTGGGGGCTGACACTCAGAATCAGCCCTGACTGTGCCAATCTGAGGCCCTGCCACGCTAAGACCATATAGACTATAGACTGCAGAGACCTGACTAAGAAAAAGAGGCAGCCTCAGGAAATGCATTGCTGCTAATTTCAAGCATCTAAGTTATACCAAGAGATACATGAACTATTAATCCCCAACATATTCTTTTCAAAAGTTACTTCTCAGATATTCTTCATCCCCCCACCCCTCCGCATCTCAATCCACCTAAATACCCAAGACCCCTCCCTACTCTTGATTTAAAGTCTACTCACTCTCTGGCTACAACGCATTCCTAGTCCTCAGAATCAAAGTATTCCTCCCTTCCCCGGCCACCTAAACCCTTTCTTTATTCTTTTCCTTTCTTTTTCTTCAATCACCCACCTTTTTTTTTTTTTTTTTTTTCTTTTCGTCCTGTTAAAGCCCACAGGTCCTGGCTGCACCTGGACCAATCAGAGGTCATAAAGGGTGAACAGACACCTAAACCATTTCCGTATTAATAGTAGTTTTTCTTTGACATATGACCGCCCCCCTCCCTTTTTTTTTCTTCTTTCTTTTCTTCCTGATAAAGCCCTCAGGTACAGGCTCCACCTGGACCCAACAGAGATCATAAAGGGTGAATAGACACTTAAACCATTTCTTTATTAATACTGGTTTTTCTTTGTCTTGTGACTTTTCCCCCCCTTTTGTTTTTTTTTTTTTTTCTTTCTCTAATATAAGCCCAGAGGTCCTGGCTCCACCTGGACCAATCAGGGATTATTAAGGGTGAACAGCCACCTAAACCCTTTTTGCATATCATATATATATATATATATATATATATATATATATATATAGTTTTGTTTTGTTTTGTTTGTTTTTCCTGCTAAAAGCCCTCAGGTCCTGACTCCATCTGGACCAATCAGGGATTATTATTAAGGGTGAACAGCCATCTAAACCCTTTCTTCTTATCATTATTATTATCGTTTTCATTTCTTTTTTGTTTTTTTTTTTTCCTTTTCCTTTTTTTTTCTTGCTAAAAGCCCACAGGTCCACAATACAACCAGACAACCCAAATAAAGGACACACCAAGAACAACAAGTAGAGAAAATCTGGGAGAATGCAACATTGAACTCCATATATCTCCAATTACAGAAGGGTGCTCAACTAAGGCAAGGAAGCAAAGCAGGTTAACCAAAGGAAAAAGCAAAACAAATAAAAAGCAAGACACAGCAGACACGCAAAATGGGGAAAAAAAGAATCAGTACATCACCAAAAGGAAAGGAAGAATCCCCAGAAGAACACAAAATGAAACAGAGGCACCTGAAATATCAGATAAGGAATTCAAAAAAATGATGCTAGAGAAGCTCAGATAGCTCAGCCACATCAAAGAAAACTATTAACAACTCCAGGAGAACTACAAACAACTCCAGGGAAATTACAAGGAACTAAATGACAGCTACAACAGCATGAAAAGGGACACAGAAAATATCAGTTAAGTGCCAGAAGGAAATGAAGAATACAATTTCTGAATTGAAGAATATAGTAGAAGGAATCAACAGTAGGCTAGAGGAAGCAGTGGACTAGATCAGCGAGTTGAAGAATAATGTAGACAAATACTCCAAGATAGTACAAGAGAATAAAAAAACGCTGAACAAGACTGAAGAGGGGTTAAGAGAACTGCAGGATAACATGAAACGTAACAACATCTGTATCATAGGGACACCAGAAAGAGAAGACAAACAAGGAATGGAAAACCTGTTCAAAAAAGTCATGATAGAAAATTTCCCTAACATGATGAGTAAAAACATTAATCCAGTTCAGGAAGCACAGTGGGACCCAAAGAAGATCAACCCAAACAGACCAACACCAAGGCATATTATTATTAAAATGGGTAATCTCAAAGACAAAGAGAGAATCCTAAAAGCATCAAGAGAAAAGACAAATAACATACAAAGGGTCTCCAATTAGGGTATCAAATGATTATTCAACAGAAACAATTCAAGCCAGAAGGGAATGGCAAAAAAGTATCTCAAGTCATGGTAAACAAAGGCCTGCAACCAAGAATACTCTACCCAGCAAGGCTGTCATTCAAGACTGGAGAAATAAGGAGCTTCCCAGATAAAAAAAGACTAAAAGAATACACCTCTACCAAACCAGCATTGCAAGAAATGCTAAAGGGTCTGCTTTAAAAATAAGTAAACAAATAAAATGAAGAAACAGAGAAAGCCAACGAGGAATATAGACACAAAGCGAGAAAATGGCAATGAATAAGTATAAATCAATAATAACCTTAAATGTAAATGGATTAAATGCACCAATCAAAAGACATAGGGTAGCTGAATGGATAAGACAACATGAACCACATATATGTTATCTTCAAGAGACCCACCGGAGAAGAAAAGATTGACACAGATTGAGAGTGAAGGTATGGAAGAATATATATCAAGCAAATGGATATGAAAAAAAAAGCTGGAGTAGCAATACTGATTTCAGACAAAATGGATTTTACAATGAAGGCCATAAAAAGGGACAAAGATGGACATTTCATAATACTTAAGGGAACAACCCAACAAGAAGAAATAACTCTGATAAACATATACGCACCCAACATAGGAGCTCCGAAATATATAAGGAAAATCTTGGAACAGTTTAAGAAAGGCATAGACAGCAACACACTAATAAATGGTAGCGGATTTTAATACCCCATTATCAACAATGGACAGATCTTCCAAGCAAAAAAGCCCCAGAGATATTGTAGCTTTGAACAACACTCTAGAGGAAATAGACCTAACTGATGTATACAGAGTCTTTTACCGCAAAGAAGCAAAATACACATTCTTCTCAAATGCACATGGATCATTTTCCAAGACAGACCACATGGTATGTCACAAGACAAGCCTCCATAAATACAGGAAAATTGAAAGCATACAAAGTATCTTCTCAGATCATAATGGCTTGAAACTAGAAACCAATCTCAAGGGAAAAAAACAAAAATTCTCTAATTCATGGAGATAGAATGACATGCTTTTAAGCAATGAAGGGGTCAACAATGAGATCAAAGATGAAATCAAAAAGTTCCTGGAAACAAATGACAATGAACACACAACAGCCCAAAACCTATGCCATACAGCAAAGGCAATTCTCAGGGGGAAATTTATAGCAATACAGGCCTTCCAAAAAAGGTTACAAGAAGTTTATAAAAACAACCTAACCACAAAGCTGCAAGAACTAGAGGAGCAACAACAAACAAAGCCCAGAGCAAGTAGGAGGAAGGAAATCATCAAGATTAGAACAGAACAAAATAACTCAGAGATTCAAACTACAATTCGAAGAATCAACAGGTCCAGGAGCTGGTTCTTTGAAAAAATAAACAAAATTGACAAGCCCTTATCCAGACTCACCAAGAAAAAGAGAGGACCCAAATAAAAAGAATCAGAACTGAAAGAGGGGAAATCACAACTGATACCTCAGAAATACAAAAGATTGTAATAAATTACTAAAAACAAATATATGACAAAAAATATGACAACCTGGATGAAATGGACACATTTCTGGAAATGTATAATCTACCAAAACTGAACCCAGAAGAAGCAGAAAGCCTGAATAGGCCAATAACAACTAATAAAATTAAAGAAGCAATCCAAAACCTCCCAAAGCACAAAAGCCGTGGTCCAGATGGCTACAAGGGTGAATTTTACTAAACATTTAAAGAAGAACTAAGTCCTATCCTTCTCAACCTATACCAAAAAATACAGGAAGAGGGTAGACTCCCAAACTATTTCTATGAGGCCAATATTATTCTAATCCCAAAACCAGGGCAAGACACAAATAAGAAAGAAAGGTAAAGGCCAATATCTCTAATGAACATAGATGCTAAAACTCTCAACAAAATATTGACCAATTGGATTCAGCAGTATATTACAAAGATCATACACCATGATCAGGTGAGTTTCATCCCAGGGATGCAAGGATGGTACAACATTCGTAAATCAATAAATGTAATACACCACATCAACAAATCGAAAGATAAAAATCATATGATCATGTCAATAGATGCCGAAAAACATTTGATAAAGTACAGCAACCATTTATGATAAAAACCCTCAGAAAAATGGGAATAGAGGGAACATGCCTCAACATCATAAAGGCCATCTATGAGAAACCTGAAGCCAACATCATACTTAATGGACAAAAACTGAAAGCTTTCCCCCTGAGATCAGGAACAACACAAGACTGTCCACTTTCTCCACTTCTATTCAACATTGTCTTGGAAGTTTTAGCTATAGCCATCAGAGAAGAAAAAGGAATCAAAGGTATCCAAATTGGAAAGGAGGAAGTCAAACTGTCATCATTTGCAGATAATATGATAGTGTACATACAAAACCTGATGGGCTCCACCAAACACTTACTCCACCTAATAAGCAAATTTAGCAAAATAGCTGAGTACAAAGTCAATATCCAGAAATCAAAAGCATTTTTGTATACCAATAATGAAACAACAGAAATAGAAGCAAAAAAACAAATCCCATTTACCATAGCAACAAGAAAAATAAAGTACCTAGGAATAAACTTAACTAAAGAGGTAAAAGACCTGTACTCAGAAAACTACAGAACAATGAAGAAAGAAATCAAGGAAGATACAAATAAATGGAAGCATATACCATGTTCATGGATGGGAAGAATTAACATCATTAAAATGTCCATACTACCCAAAGCAACCTACATATTCAACGCAATCCCAATTAAAATACCAATGACAGACTTCACAGAAATAGAAAAAAATACTTCAAAAATTTATATGGAGCCAAAAATGCCCATGAATAGCCACCACAATCTTGAGAAAGAAGAACAAGGTAGGAGGAATCACAATACCGGACTTCAAACAATACTTCAAGGCTACTGTCATCAAAACAGCATGGTACTGGCATAAGAATAGACATATACATCAATGGAACAGGATAGAGAGCCCAGAAATTGACCCAGAACACTATGTTTAACTAATATTTGACAAAGGGGGAAGGAACATCCAATGGAGTCAAAACAGTCTCTTCAACAAATGGTGTTGGGAGAAGTGGACAGCAACATATAAAAATATAAAACTAGATCACCAACTTACACCATACAGCAGAATAAAGTCAAGAAAGATAAAGGATTTAAATATAAGCAGTGCCACCATAAAGGTCCTGGAGAAAAATATAGGTAGTAAACTTCTGGATATCCTACGCAGAAATATGTTTACTGACACTTCACTAAGGGCAAATGAAAACAAAGAACAAATCAACAAATAAGACTATATCAAATTGAAAAGTTTCTGTTCAGCTAAAGAAAATATTAGCAAAATTCAAAGGGAACCAACTGTATGGGAAAACATAATTGCCAATGATATCTCAGACAAGGGTCTGATCTCCAAAATATATAAAGAACTAATGAGACTCAACACCAGAGAGACAGACAGCCTAATTAAAAAATGGGCAAAGGACTTGAACAGACAACTCACCGAGGAAGATATACAAAGGGCCCAGAGGCATATGAAAGAATGCTCAACATCACTAGTCATCAGAGAGATGCAAATTAAAACCACAATAAGATACCACCTCACACCTGTCAGAATGGCAATCATCAACAATTCAACAGACAAGTGTTGGCGAGGATGTGGGGCAAAGGAAACCCTCATACACTGTTGGTGGGAATGTAGGCTGGTGCAGCCACTGTGGAAAACAGTATGGGGTTTCCTTAAAAAAACTAAAAATGGAACTGCCTTTTGATCCAGCAATTCCACTACTTGGACTATATCTGAAGAACCCTGAAACACCAATTCATAAGAACCTATGTACCCCTAAGTTCATTGCAGCACTATTTACAATAGCCAAGTGCTGGAAACAGCCTGAGTGCCCATCAGTGGATGATTGGATCAAAAAACTTTGGTACATTTACACAATGGAATTCTATATATCAGAAAGAAGGAACTTGTACCCTTTGCAACAACATGGATAGAACTAGAGAGTACTATGCTTAGTGAAATAAGCCAGTGAGCGAATGACAAATATCATGATCTCACCCATTACAGGACAATAATGAACAAAACTAACAACAAGCAAAACAGAACCAAATATATGAATACAGTGAATAGGCCTTCAGTGGTCAGGCGGAAAGGGGTTGGGGGGAAGGGGGAGGCAGAGGCAGTGAAGTGGAGCAGCTTAGACAAGAACCTAGTATAAAGGAACCATGGACATGGACAACAGGTGGGATTGACTTTGGGGGCAATGTGTGGGTGGGGAGGGGTACGGAGGGGAGCAAAATGGTGATGGATGTAATACAACAACAATTAAATAAATAAATAAATAAAAAGAACAAAAAGAGACAGAAAAGAACACAGGTACAAAGTGGGAAAATGGCAATGAACAAGTGTCCATCAATAATAACCTTAAATGTAAATAAATTAAATGCACCAATCTAAAGACATTGGGTAGCTGAATGCATAAGAAAACATGACCCACATATATGCTGTCTTCAAGTGACCCACCTCAGAACAAAAGATCGACACAGATTGAAAGTGAAAGGATGGAACAATTCATACCAAGCAAACGAATATTAAAAAAAGGCTGGAATAGCAATACTTATTTCAGACAAAATAGATTTTACAATGAAGCCCATAAAAAGAGATAAAGAAAGACATGTCATAATACTTAAGGGAACAATCCATCAAGAAGAAGTAACGCTGGTAAATGTATATGCACCCAACACAGGAACTCCCAAATATGTAAGGAAAATCTTGGAGGACTTTCAGAAGGATATAGACAGCAACACAATCATAGTAGGGGATTTTAATACCCCACTATCAACAATGAACACACCTTCCTAACAAAATATAACCAAGGATATTGTGGCATTGAAAAACACTCGAAAGGAAATGGACCTAACTGATATATATAGAACCTTTCACCCCAACGAAGCAAAATACACATTCTTTTCAAATGCATATGGAACATTCTATAAGACAGACCATATGGTAGGTCATAAGACAAGCCTCCACAAATACAGCAAAATTGAAATCATACCAAACATCTTTTCAGATCACAATGGAATGAAACAAGAAACCAATCTCAAGGGAAAAAAAAACAAAACTCTAACTCATGGAGCCTGAATAACATGCTTTTAAGTTACGGAATGGGTTAACAGTGAGATCTAAGATGAAATTTAGAAGTTTTAGGAAACAAATGACAATGAATACACATCAGTCCAAAACCTATGGGACACAGCAAAGTCAGTCATCAGAGGGAAATTCATAGCACTACAGGCCTACCTAAAAAGGTCAGAAGAAGCTTATACAAATAGCCTAACCATAAAGATGCAACAATAGAGGAGTAACAACAAACAAAGCTCACAGGAAGTAGAAGGAAGGACACCATCAAGATCAGAGCAGAATTACGTAACTTTTAGATTCTAAAACATTATAAGAATCAGTAAGTGAAAGAGATGGTTCTTTCAAAAAATAAACAAAATAGACAAGACTTTAACCAGACTCATCAAAAAAAAGATAGAGGACCCAAATAATAAATCAGAAACGATAGAAGAGAAATCAGAACTGATACTTCATAAATACAAAGGATTGTAAGAAATTACCACAAAAACTATACGACAAGAAATATGACGTGGGTGAAATGGACAAATTGCTGGAAATGTATGATCTACCAAAACTGAATCCAGAAGAAGCAGAATGCCTGAATAGGCCAATAACAACTAGTGAAATTAAAGAAGTAATCAAAAATCTCCCAAAGCACAAGAGCCCCAGACCAGATGGATACACTGGTGAATTCTATAAAACACTGTGAGAACTAATTCCTATTCTTCTCAACCTACTCCAAAAACTCCAAGAGGAGGGAGGACTCCCAAACTCTTTCTGCAAGCCAGTATCATTCTAATCCCAAAACCAGGTCAAGACACAACTAAGAAAGAAAACTATAGGCCAGTATATCTGATGAATATAGATGCTAAGATTCTCAAAAAAATATTGGGCAACCAGATCCAACAAGACATTCAAAAGATCATACACCATGATCAAGTGAGTTTCATCTCAGGGATGCAATGATGATGCAACATTTGTAAATCAATAAATGTAATACACCAACCACATCAACAAAATGAAAGACAAAAACCATATGATCATATCAATAGATGCTGAAAGAGCATCTAATAAAGTACAGCAACCATTTATGATAAAAAAAAAAACCTCAGCAACATGGGAATTGAGGGAGCATACCTCAACATCATAAAGGCCATATATGAGAAACCTGAAGCCAACATCATACTCAACAAACAAAAACTAAAAGCTCTTCCTTTAAAATCAGGAACAAGTCAGGGTAGTCTACTTTCTCCATTTCTGTTCACAACTGTTTTGGAAATTCTAGCCATAGCTACCAGAGAAGAAAAAGGAATCAAAGGTATCCAAATAGGAAAGGAGGAAGTCAAACTGTCATTATTTGCAGATGATATGATAGTGTACATACAAAACCAAATATGCTGCACCAAAAACTTACTCGACCAAATAAGCAAATTTAGGAAAATAGCTGGATATAAAGTCAATATTCAGAAACCAAAAGCCCATGAATAGCCACTGCAATATTGAGAAAGAACAAGGTAGGAGGAATCACAATACTGGACATCAAACTGTACTACAAGGCTATTGTCATCAAAACAGTGTGGTAATGGCATTGAAATAGACATATAGATCAATGGAACAGAATAGAGCGCCCAGAAATTAACCCAGGACTCAATGGTCAATTAATATTTGACAAAGAGGGAAGGAACATAAAATGGAGTAAAAGCAGTCTCTTCAGCCAATGGTGTTGGGAGAATTGGACAGCAAAATGCAAAAAGATAAAACTAGACCAACTTACACTATACACCAGAATAAACTCAACATGGATAAAGGACTTACACATAAGCAGTGACACCCTGGCTGGTGGCACAGTGTCTAAACTGGTCTGTAAACCCGAATGTCACAGATTTGATTCCCAGCCAGGGCACATAACCAGGTTGCAAGCCAGGTCTACAGCCAGGTCTGTAGCTGGAAGGAGGTGAAAGGCAACCATACATTACTGTCTCTCTCCTCTCTTCCTCTTTCCCTTCCCCTCTCTCTAAAAATAAAATCTTTAAAAATAATAATAAATAAATAAATACATAAACATAAACAGTGCCACTATAAAGGTCCTGGAGGAAAATATAGGCAGTAAAATTTTAGCTATCCTACACAGAAATATGTTTACTGATACTTCTTCAAGGGCAAAGGAAATCAAAGAACAAATGAACAAATGGGATTATATCAAATTGAAAAGTTTCTGTTCGGCTAAAGAAAACATCAGCAAAATTCAAAGGGAACCAATTGTATGGGAAAACATATTTGCCAATGATACCTCAGACGAGGGTTTGATATCCAAAATATATCAAGAACTAATGTGACTTAACACCAGGGAGACATACAGCCCAATTAAAAAATGAGCAAAGGACCTGAACATACAACTCACTGAGGGAGATATACAAAGGGTCCAGAGGCATATGAAAGAATGCTCAACATCACCAGCCATCAGAGAGATGCCAATTAAAACCACAGTAAGATACCACTTCACACCTTTCAGAATGGTGATTATCAACAAATCAACAAACAACAACTATTGGTGAGGATAGGGAAAAGGGAACCCTGGTGCACTGTTGGTGGGAATGCAAACTGGTGAAGCTACTATGGAAAACACTATGGAGTTTCCTTAAAAAACTGAAAATGGAACTGCCTTTTGATCCAGCAATTCCACTACTAGGACTATACCTGAAGAACCCTGAAACACCAGTTCAGAAGAATCTATGTACCCCTATGTTCATAGCAGCATTATTTACAATAGTCAAGTACTGAAAACAACCTAAGTGCCCATCAGTGGATGACTGGATCAAAGAACTTTGGTACATTTACACAATGGAATACTACATGGCAGAAAGAAAGAAGGAATTCTTAACCTTTGCAACAACATGGATGGAACTAATCAGTATTATGTTTAGTGAAATAATCCAGTCAGTGAAAGACAAATACCATATGATTTCACCTATTTCAGGACAGAAAATGAACAAAACAAAGAAACAAGAAAAGCAGAACTAAATACGTGAATACAATGAATAGACCTTCAGTGGGCAGAGGTGAGGGAGAAGGTAGGAGGGGAGAGGAGGAGGCAAAGAAGGGAAGCAGTTTAGTCAAGAAACTAGTATGGAAGAACCATGGATATGGACAAGTGGAATGACCTTTGTGGGGAGTGTGTGGGTGGGGAAACGGACAGAGGGAAGGAAAAACAGGATGGATGTAATAAAACAACAATAAAATTAAATGAAAAAGAAAATCTAAAACATAAAAACAAAACTAAGCAGACAACCAGAGTCAAAGATATGGGAAACATTTGGAGGGGTGTCAGCTGGGAGGGGGAAGGGGAAGAAAAGGAGACAGGCACAGGGATGTAGAAGCATACTTGGTGGGTGCAGAATTGACAGGGAGACATTTAGTACTGAAAATGTAAATCCAAAGAACTACTTGCATTACCCATGGACATGAACTAAGTGGAGGTGGGATTACTGTAGGCAGGGGGATACTAGGCAGAGGAGAGCAAAAGCAAAACAAATGGGGATGAATGTAATAGCATAATCAATAAAAAGATTACAGAAAATTTAAAAAGAGAAATTTGTGTTCAAATATTTAAAACAACAAAAACCTTTTAGTTTCACAGTGAGATATGTAACTACAACTAGTGACAGAAGTGAATTATTTGTTTCCTCTAACTTTATTTTTATGTTTTTTTAAGAAGTTTTCATTTATTATTTTTAACAAGAGGGCAAGGGAGAGAGGCAGAGTGGGAGAAAGACAACAATCTACATTTCCCTTCCACTTGCCTCCAGCTAAGGACCTGGCTGGAGACCTGGCTGTCAACCTAGTTAGATGCCCTGGCTGGGGAATCAAACTAGCAACCCTTGGGTTTGCAGGTTAGCACCTTATCTACTGTGCTATCAGCCATGGCCTGTTTCCTCTAACTTTAAATTGTCTGTTTTCCTGAAATGGCAATACGTTGTTAATATTCCTATATGAGCCAAGGTCCTCACACTAAAAATAAGATATATGACAGGAAAATATATACCTGCATCATTATTTTTCACTTTCTCTGCATTAACTTTTAGCATAATATAAATATTACTTTATATACATCTGTAGAGTATATGGGAATCTAATTTACTTTTAGAAGTAGTTATGTGTTGGGTAACATGACCAGAATTACATTTTAAACATAAACCCTGTCTATTTTTATACATAAAAAGACATTTCCAGTTTGGCTTTTAGGCTTAGTTCTTATGCTTTAATGCTTTGAAATTGTCACGGTATATTAGAGCTGGGGAATTGTAAGTGTTAAGTGTACGTTGGTTGCCTTTTCAATGTAAAACTCCTATTTTAAAGGGTCACAATTTAACATAAAAACTAATACCACGCCCTGACTGGTGACACAGTGGATAAGGTGCCAGCTTGTAGAACCCAAACGCTGGTTCCATGCCCAGCCAGGGTACATAACCAGGTTGCAAGCCAGGTCTCCAGCCAGGTCCATAGCTGGAGGCAGGTGAAATGCAACCATACATTGATGTTTCTCTCCCTCTCTGCTTTTCTCCCTTCCTGTCTTTCTAAAAATAATAAAATCAATCTTAAAAAAAACAAAAAACAATACCAGCTTTCTTTTTAAAACACAGATGCTGATATCCTTTAGAGATGAACTTCTTTAATTTATTTTTACTCAAATAGAGTCAGATGTAATGTTCTTTCCACACTGGCCATCTGCTCTGTTTCGTATGAAGAAGCAAATTAAAACTTTTAATTTTCAAAGAAAAGAACATAATACTGATTTTTAAAAATCAAATAATTTTGTCTTGAATGAAATTCAAGATAAAAAATGTACGTAGAAACTAAACTCTTAGTCAATAAATTTGTTTCTTACAGGAGTACAGGCTTATTATTCTGAATATGCTTATTATGTATATTGGAATTGAACAAATAAATAAAGTGATGATGGAGAGTGGCAGCTAGCAACTAGAGATAAGCAAGATAGAAAGCCTACAATGAATCCATGATGGGTATATAGGAAATCTTTTCTATTTTGGAGACTTTTATGTTTACAATTACTTGAAAATAAAAATAAAACATTTTATGGAGGTGGAAGAGGATATAGGGGGATAAATTATCATGGAAAAGACAATGAAAATATTTTAAGTAATCACCCCAAAAGCACTTGTATAATTAAATAAGAAGATGAACAGGAAACATGAGTTTACAATTTGGACAGGAGAACAGGTTTTGTTTTGATACTATATGTTGGCTTTCATAATTCAACCATTATATTGCAAGCTTATGATTCCTATTTCCAAAGTGTGTGAAGCACATCATATTTGCCTTGGAAGGGAAGGAAAAAGTGCTAGGCCTTAAAGAATCAAATAGGATGGTGGTGGTGAAAATGCTATTAAGATAATAAGGTATGTAAGAAGGATAAAAAGGGTGGTTGAATAGAAATCTGAAAACAAAACTGATTTATATTTGCCTGGCAAGGGAAGACTACAGGGCCAAAAGGGTAGAGTAAGATTATGTGTATTAGGGAAAGTAGAACAAAACTACAATAAATTATCACCTTACACTCATTAAAATTGTTATTATTTTTAAACTTCCAGAAAATAATAAGTATTGTGCTAATCGGAAAGTAAAATGGTCAAATAACTAGAAAATGATATGGTGGGTTCCTTAAAACAATGAAACAGAATTAGCATACAATCCAGCAAATCACTTCTGGATACATACACAACAGACTCCAAAGCAAAGCCTGGAAGAGCTATTTGGACATTCATATTTATAGCAGTTTATTCAAACCAGCTTAAAGGTAGAAGCAGTCTAAGTGTTTGCCAACAGGTAAGTAGATTTAAAAAATGTGACATAAACGTATGCTGGTATATTATTCATCCTTAAAAAGAATCAAAATTCTGACACAAGGTACAATACAATGAGCCTTGAGACATTACGCTAAGTGAAATAAGACAGTCTCAACAAAAACTGTATGATGCCACATATATGAAATACACAGAGTAGTCAAATTCATAGAAGTTAGACTGATTTCCAGGTGTTAGGGAAAGGGTAATAAGTTACTGTTGAACGAGCACAAGAGTTTCAGTTTTCAAAACTGCATGTGTTCTGGAGATGAACCATGATAAAGGTTGTACAGCACTGTGAATGCCAATGAACTGCACATTTAAAAAGTTCAAATAATCAACTTTATGCTATGAGTATTTACTCAATAAAACCATTTACAATGTTTCTTATAATTTCACAAGGATATTTTGCTATTTCATTTGTTTGCAGATGAAGATCTATCAATAGTAACTGAAAATATTCTGAGGAGTAAAGACTAAAGCTTGGAGAAAAGTCTATGAATTCATTTCCCAAAGCCAATGAATGTGACACTAGAGTCACATTCATAGTAAGGGTGTAACAAAATTTTGTATCTTGATCACCTAGTTTTAGCAACTTATTGTCTTGGATTTTAATTATAAAATTTAATAACTGACATCTATAAGCTAATGTAAATTCAGAAATAGTGCTGGATTTTCTTACATTGATTTAAAATTTTGTTGACATGATTCACATACAATATCCTATTAATTGCAGCTGCCTATCACAGTGATTCAATATTTATATGCCTTACAAAATGTTCCCTATATCATTAGTTACCATCAGTCACCATACAAAATTATTACAATATAATTAATTATATTCCCTACTCTGTATACTACATCCCCTGTAACTCAGAAACCTCTTTACGTATTTTACCTATGCCCCCCGCACACACACACACATTATCTCCACTCTGGTAAACACCAGTTTTGTTTCTTTATTTCTGTTGTTTTGGTTGCTTGTTTTTTTAGATTCTACACATAAATAAAACCATATGGTATTTGTCTTTCTCTGACATTTCATTAAGCATGATACACTCGGGGTCCATAATGTTGTCACAAAAGACTTTATTTCACTATGGCTGAATAATGTCCCACTGTGTATACATACAAGATATGTCCAGAGAAAATCCAGCCATTGTTAATGTGAGAACAGTTTGCATGACATCTAATGCAGTCAGCAGATGGCTGGACTAGAATGCACACTTATGAATAATGATGATTTCACTGGACTAGTCAGGAGGGCAGTGAACACCAATGAGTATGTGTACTGTGTGACTGAGGCATTCAAAATAACTGAGTAGAGGAATTAATCTGCATCAAATGTTGCATTAAGCTTGAACGTTCCTCTCTGAATATTCAGGTCAACGCTATGGGCAATTGGTGATTGGCGGCTTTATCACAATGCACCTGCATAAGCATCACATCTCTGGCAGTTTTTTATCAAATCACCCAGATGACTCAGTTACCTCTACAACCCATGTATGGTGCCCTGTAACTTCTGATTTTTCCTAAAACTAGTCTTTGAAAGGGAAGAGATTTCAGACCACTGATGATTCAGGAGTGCACACTGGGGCAGATAATGGTGACACAGACTCATACATTTTTTTTATCCAGTTATCTATTGATGTATACCTAGGTTGGTTCCATA
The DNA here is from genome assembly GCA_004026585.1 of Noctilio leporinus. Taxonomy (NCBI): domain Eukaryota; kingdom Metazoa; phylum Chordata; class Mammalia; order Chiroptera; family Noctilionidae; genus Noctilio; species Noctilio leporinus. The sequence goes on from PVIW01004314.1 coordinate 26,628, forward strand.
TCTTGGCTATAATGTTTCGATGAACATAGGAGTGCATATGCCTCTTGAAATTAGTTTTTGTTTTCTTCACATAACTACCTAAAAGTGGAATTACTGGATTTTATAATTTAATTTTTTGAGAAACCTCCAGACTGTTTTCCATAAACTTGACCAATCTGCATTCCCACCAATAGTACACGAGGGTTCCTTTTCTTTCACATCCTCTCTAGCACTTACCAATTTGTTCCTTTTAATAACAGCTATTCTGAAAGGTGTGAGGTGATGATATTGTGGTTTTGATTTGCATTTCCCTGATCATGGATGTTGAGCATCTTTTCACTTGCCTGTTGGCCATCTATGTCTTCTAGGAAAAATGTTTCTTCAAGTCCTCTGCCCATTTTTTCCAATGGGATTTTTTAAATATTAAGTTCTTTACATATTTTGAATATTAACACCTTACTGAATGTGTAATTTTCAAATTTTTTATTTGGCAGGTTGTGTTTTCATTTTGTTAATGGTGTCTTTCACTGTGCAAAAGCATTTTAGTGTGGTATTAATCCCATTTATTTTTTGCTTTTGTTGCCCTTGCCTGAGACTGATCCAAAAAATATTGCTAAAACTGATGTCAAAAGGCTTATTAATGCTTATGTGCTCTAGTTGTATGGTTTCAATCCATTCAGGACTTTAACTCATTTTGCTATTACTTCTATAAATTGTGTAAGAGAGTGGTCCAGTTTTTCCACCATTTATTAAGGAGACCTTTTGTCCCCATTGTATATATTCTCACTTCGTTGGTAATAGGTTAATTGACCATACATGTATTGGCTTATCTCTGGCTCTGTATTCTATTTCATTGATCAGTGCTTGTTTTTATGCCAGTCCCATACTGTTGTTGTTTAATACAAATTTTAGGATTCTTTGTTCAATTTTCACAGAAAGCCATTGGAATTTTGATGGGAATTATATCAAATCTGTAGATTACTTCAGGTAAGGACATCTTAAAATATCAATTCTTTCAACACGCGCACACACACACACACACTGGAATATTCAGCAATTTATAAAAGAATAAAATTTTGCCATTTATGACAACATAGCTAAACCTACAGGTTATTAAGTAAAATAAGAGAAAGACAAATACCATATGATTTCACTTATTTAAATCTAGAAAAAAAAACAAACAAACCAGAAACAGCCTCATAGATACAGAGAACCATCTGATGATTGCGAGGTGAGAGCGTAGGAGGGAGAAAAAGGTGTAGAGTAATAAGAGGTACAAATTTCTATTTATAAAATAAGTTACAGGAATGTAATGTACAGCACAGAGAATATAGTCAATAATATTTAATAACTCTAGTAGGCAACAGACGGGAAAAATCCGGTTCCAGGTTAAAATCAAAATTTGACCACAGTGACCAGGTCTTACCAGGACATCTTTATCAAAGAAATCAATGAAGTTATACCTCACTAAAGAAAATTTTGTAAAATGTCAGGGAATTACTGCAAAATATGCCAGTTTGGTATTTGACACTGATGAAATAACATGCATAACTAACATTTTATAAATTATTGAATTTGAAGGCAAAACTAACTAATATTTTACTTTATGGACTCTTATTTGACATTTCATTGGAGATACAAATATACTGTCACTAGGAAAACAAATAGTTTTTAGGAAAGCTCTTATGTAGCTTCAATCAAAGCAAATTATCAATCTCTTAAGCTGGATTTTGAAATTGCCAATTTCAAACCTAAAATTATTTAAATGAATGCTCTTATGGTCACTACGAGAAATACTCAATTTCTATAATCAAAATATGTATTTACAAATTCTAATATAAAGTTAAAAATTCACCATACTTCAGCCTCAAAAACGTCTGGAAAAAATTCATGTAAATACATATAGAAAACAGACTTAGTTCCTATAACATTTGTTTCTTAAAAATCTTATTGTAAAAGAAACTTCTGGAGAAGAAATATGTAATTAAATTCTATGTCTAAGGCAGAAAATGAGCTATGAGGTAAGTGGGAATATGGGTGGTGGGAAGTAAAACAGAGTGATAAGGTAATTTCTGTCATGTAAATTACACACTAGTAAAAATGTCTCATTCTCACATAAAAGAGTTCCAGTGCTGGGAAGAGAGATCCCATAACTGGTTCTGTAAACTGTCTGAGTGAGCTGGAGCCTACTGAATCCCAAGTAGTTCCACCTAAAAGTCTGCACACAGACTTCTTCAAACTCACTGGCTTTGAGCTCCAGAGCTGGGGCAATAGCTCAAAAGGCATAGAGGACATACAGGTAGGATCTGAACTGTCTGACTTCAGAAAGCGGGCTAGTGGGGCAGCTTTCCCCCAGACAAAAGTGCTAGCAGAGGCCACTGTTCCTTACCCATGAGTTCTTGCCACAAAGAGCCAGCAGGCAGAAGCCATATCTGAGTTTCCATCAACCTGGATAAGTTTCCCCTGGTGATGCCCTGAGATCCTTCCCCACCCAACTTTCAGGCCCACTCACACCCTTTCCAGTGGCTTTTCCATAGGAATGGCCTCTCTTAGCTCATGCTGCTGACTTTCCCACAATCTCCCAAACAGGCATTATCAGGCCTCAGTATGCTCCCACCTCCTACTAAGTGGCCTCATGCTGGATACTGGCTGAATCTGGTTCACAACCTGGCCTTTACTGGGCACCTCCAAGGACAGCACAAGTTAGCAGTCATCTGTAATTGCTTTGTAGCTGACACCAGGTGGCAGCTAACCTTGGCCTGAACCACCCTAAAGGCACCAGAGTAAGCATACTTTGTAAACAGCTTCAGACCATACTTAAGCACTATCAAAACACCTGCACGAGCTCAAGGGGCAGACTCAGCAGAAAATGAACTCCAATGAAGTAAGTTCTGTTCTTCATGGTCAGCCCCTGCATAGCAGATCACCCACAGTGGTTTTCATGGTTATGCTTACAGCCATCAGCCTGGGGATAAATCCCTCCCATTGACTTGGCAACAGCAATCAAGCTCAACTGCAACAGGAGGGTACACACAGACCACATGAAGAGATGGAGGGGAGGGAAGAGCACCAGAAGGGCCAACTTAGGTGACATGAACGAATGAGCCACTGAGATCCACAGAATACCTACTATTGGGTTGGCCATAAAGTCTATATGATTTTTTCAATAAAATAGAAGACACATTTTTCATTTTCATCAATAACTTTATTGATTAGAATATTTTAAGTATGCTGGCTATTTCCCACTATAAGCTTCTAGTGGGTAGAGGCCAAGGGGCCTGCTAATCATCTTCCAGTGCATAAGACAGCAAAGATTATTTGGCCAAAATGTCAATAACACCAACAAACTTCACTTTTGACACATTTGATCAGTTCTAACACCTCCATGCACTGTAAAAATCATTTCCTGCATTTCGGTAGCATGTTACCTTTCTTGAAATAAGTATAATAGGCTGAAAATGTTGCTTATTTTCCACCACAGAAATTGACCGATTTTGATGTTTTTTTTTTTTTTTCTTTAAAGATTTTATTTCATTATTTTTAGAAAGAGGGGAAGGGAGAGAGGCAGAGAGGGAGAGAGACATCAACGTATGGTTGCTTTTCACCTGCCTCCAGCCACAGACCTGACTGGAGACCTGGTTTGCAACCTTGTTACGTGCCCTGGCTGGGGAATCGAACCTGCGACCTTGGGCATCGCATGATGTTTTTTGTTTTTTTTTAAATGAACACTGATATGCCAGCACAGTGTGCCACAGTATGCCACAATCTAACAAAATTATTTCAAAGGAAGTTCAAGACAACTACTATAGCCATTGTACAGAAAAATCTAAATGAACTTTTTGGCTAACCAATACATAAAGCCACTCTACCAAGACTGGGAGATGTGGCAGCTCTGCCCAATCCATAGAATCAAACAGGGAGGCAGCTAGAATGAGGAGACAATGACACAGGCCCAAATGAAAGAACAGAAAAAACTCAAGGAAAAAAGCTAACCATATGGAGGCAAGTAATATACCAAATGCAGAGTTCCAAACACTGGTTATAAGGATGGTCAATAAATAAGGGAAAGAGTAAACGAACTTAGGAAACATAAAATTGGAGATACAAAACATAACAATGAACCAATCAGAAGTGAAGACTACATTACAGGAGATCAAGGAGATGTGATGAAGCCAAGAATCAAATCAGCAACTGGGAAGAAAAGGAAGCAGAAAACATACCATCAGAACAAAAAGAAAACAATCCAAAAAATGAGGCTAGTAAAGGGAGTCTATGGGAAAACTTTGAGCATACCAACATTCATATTATGAAGGTGCCGGCAAGACAAGAGAGAAAGAGCAAGTAATTGAAAACCTTTTTGAAAAAATAATAGAAAAATTCCCTAACCCGGTGATGGAGACATACAAATCTGCAAGGGCAGAGTCCCACACAAGATGAACCCAGAGTCCCACACCAACTCAATCATAAGATTACCAGAGGTTAAAAAGACAGTCTCTTTTCAAAATTTAACCTTAATTGTATTTTTCCCCATTACCATTTAGTCGCCCTTATATCCCATCCCTTGCAATAACCACTGTTCTCAATATCCATGAGTCCTTTTTCCTTTTTCCTCAATCCCTCCATCTTCCAATGACCCTCCCTACTAGCTGTCATACTGCACTCCACCTATGACTCTGTCCTCATTTCCCTTGTTACTTTAGCTTGTTCACTAGATGACACACAAGTGAAATCACAGTATCTGTTGCTCTGAATGGCTTATTTCACTTAGCATAATGTTCTACAGGTATACCCACACTGTCACAAAGGGCAAACTTTTCTTACAGTTTAGTGTTCCCTGCATATATAAATCATAGATGTTTTTATTTCATCTATTGGGCAGTTGGGCTACTTCCATCTCTTACTGATTATAAATAACACTGCAATGAACATAGGGTGCTTATGTTCCTTTGGATATATTCCCAAAAGTGGGATAGCTGTGTCAAAAGGCAAATCCAATGCAACTGACTTCTGGATATTAATTTTGTATCCTGCTTCATTACTGATTTCATGTATCAGTTCTAGCAGTTTCTTGGTGGAATCTTTGGGGTTCTCTATGTACAGTATCTTTACATCTGCAAATAAAGTTTTACTCTCTTCTTTCCAATTTAGCTGCCTTTTATTTTTTCTTCTTATCTCATTGCTGTGGCTATGACTTCTGGTATTGTTGAATAAGAGAAGTGAAAGCAGACATCCTTGTCTTGCTCCTAATCTTAAAAGGAACACTTTAAGTTTTCACCCATTGAGTATGATGCTGTCGGTGGTTTGTAATATATGGCCTTTATTATGTTTAGCTATGTTCCCTCTATTTCCAGCTTACTGAGTTTTAATCATATATGAGTGCTGGATTTTGTCAAATGCTTCTTCTGCTTCTATTGATATGATCATGTGATTTTTATCCTTTGCTTTGTATGGTGAAACATTTATTGATTTGAAAATGCTATACCAGCCTTACATTGCTAGAATGCCCCTTGACCATGGTGTATGACCTTTTCCATGCATTGTTACACTTAGTTTGTTAATATTTTGTTGAGGATTTTAACATATATGTTCATCAGGGAGTTTGGCCTATAATATTCTTTCTTTCTGTGTCTTTTCCTGGTTTCGGAATTAGGATGATAAGGGCCTCGTAAAATGAGTCAGGGAGGCTTCCCTCCTCTGGAATTTTTCAAAATAGTTTGAGAAGTGTTAGTTCTCCTCAGAATGATTGGTAAAAAAACTCACCTGTGAAGCCAGCCAGTCTATGGCTTTATTTTTTTTCTTTTTCGATAACTGCTTCAGTTTCACTATGTGTAATCTGTCTATTCAGATTCTCTGATTCTTCTTGATTTAGTTTTGGAAGATAGTACATTTCTAGCAATTTATCCATTTCATCCAGGTGTCCAGTTTGTTGGCATATAGTTGTTCATAGTATTTTCCTACAATCCTTTTAATTTCTTTGGTGTTGGCTGTTATTTCTCCTTTCATTTCTGATTTTATTTGGGTCCTTTCTTGTTTTCTTGTTGAGTCTGGTTAAAGGTTTGCCAGTTTGCCAATCTCTATCTTTTCAAAGAACCAGCTCTTGGATTCACTGATTTTTTGTATCACTTGTTTTAGTCTGCTCTGATCGTTATTATTTCCATCCTTCTCATTTTGGGATTTTTCTTTTTCAAGTTTTTAAGTGTGAAGTTATATTGTTTACTTGAACTTTCACTCATGTTTCGAGATAGGCCTATAATACTATGAATTTCCCTCTTAGGATTGCTTTCCTAGTGTCCTAGAGATTTTAGATAGGTATGTCCTCAGTTTCATCTGTTTCAAGTATCTTTTGATTTTTCTTCATCTTGTTGACTCATTCATTAATAATGTTAGTTTCCATGTCTTTGCAGGTGTTTCAGCATTGTGATTGATTTCAAGTTTCTTATCAGTGCAGTCAGAGAAGATGCTTAATATGATTTCAGTCCTCTTAAACTTATTGACATGTTTTGAGTCCTAACACTGTGGTCTCTCCTAGAAAACACTCCATATGCACTGAACTATTTATATTCTGCTGCTCTAGGGTAATCTAGTGTATGTTTAAGACTGCTGTCTTCTTGTTGGTGTTTTGCCCAGAAAACCTATCCATTGAAGTCAATGGGGTGTTAAAATCCATGACTATGGCTGTGTTTCTGTCAATTTCTGCCTTTATGTCCATCAAGATTTGCTTTACATATTTAGTGCTCCTATGTTGGGTATATTAATGTTTATACCCTCTTAGACTGGATATAAACAGTTGCCTTTATCATTACATAATGATCCTTTTTCTTCTCTTGGTGTAAGCCTTGGTTTTAAAGTCTACTTTGTCAGATATAAGTACTAAACCCCAAATTTTTCTTTCATTTGCAAGATATACCTTTTCTAGCCATTTTAGTCTGAATATCTTTTGATCTGAGATGGATTTCTTGGAAGAAGCACATATATGGGTCTTGTTTTCTTACCCATTCAGCTACCCTATCTCTTCTGTCTTTTGGTTGGAGCATATAAGTCATTTACATTTAAAGTGATTATTGATAGCTATATATGTAGTGCCATTTTATTGTTAGGCTGGTTTCCTCTTTCTCCTTTCTTCCTTCCTTCCTCCCTCCCTCCCTCCCCTCTTCTTTCTTTCCTTCCTTCCTCCCCTCCCTTTCCCCCTTCTTCTTTAAGCAAGTTGGTTAAGATTAGTTGCAGTGCTGATTTGGTGTTAACAAATTCCTTTAGCTTTTCTTGTCTGGGAAGCTCCTTATTTCTCCTATTTTAAATGATAGCCTTGCTAAGTAAAGCAGCCTTGTTTGTAGTTCCTAGCTTTTCATCACCTTGATTATTTCACAACACTCGAGTCTGACCTAAAATGTTTCTGTTGAGTAATCAGGTACCAGTGTAATTGGAGCTCCTTTGTATGTAACTATCTGCTTTTCTTCTGTGGTTTTGGATTCTCTATTTGTTGTTAAGCCTTATCATTTTAATTATGATGTGTCTTGGTATAGGCCTGTTTAGGTCCAACTTGTTTGGGACTTGCTGAGCTTCCTGGACTTGTGCATCTTTCCCTCACCAGATTAGGAAAGTTTTTAGTTATTATTTTTCAAATAGGTTATTCATCCCTTGCTTGCCCTCTTCTCCTGCTGGTAGTCCTATGATGTGTATGTAGTTACACTTCATGTTATCAAAAATACTTCTTAAGCTCTCATTTTCTAAAGTTCTTATTTCTTTTTGTAGCCCTCCCTGGGTGTTTTCTTCCACCTTCCAAATCACTATTTCAATCCTCTGCTTCATCTAACCTGTTTATTCCTTTCATTGTATTACTTATTTCCAATATTGCATTATTTCAGACTAATCCTTTTTTTCTAGTTTCTATTTTTATATGCTGTTGAGTATTCTTATAATTATTACTCTAAACTCTCTATCTTATAGATAAGATAGTTAAGATAGATAAGATAGATAAGATAGATAAGAGAGTTGTCTCCATTTCACCTATTCTTCTTAAAACTTTTTTGTTCTTTATTTTGGGTCTGTTTCTTTGTCTTCCCCTTTCAGCTGCTTATCTGTATTTTCTGCCTTAGTTGTTAAACTAATCCAATATGCTAAACCAATATGCTAATATAATCAATCTGTAATTGCCCCCTGCCTTAAGCTTCACAGGGTGGGGCAGAGTAATTCCTGTGGGCAGAGCTACTGCTTCTCTGTCTGATGCCTCTTGGAGGGGAGTACTCTGCTTGAGAAATACATGTTCTATAGTGTGGGCAATGACTCAGCACAGGGATCCTGGTGGCTGTTACTTCAATTCTTTTCACAGAGCTACCAGTACCAGACTATCCAAAGGTCTCTTCTACTCTGTCCTTCCTCTGCTGGAGCCCAGGGTAAGTGGCTGCAAGTGACATTTTACGTGTTAGACCTTTAAGAGGCTTTCTGCAACTGCAGCCATTTCTCCCTAGCAGACAGAAACCCTGTTGTTTTCCACAGCTAGATGTTATCTGGGTGCCTTTCTGGCTCTAGTAGTGTAGGCTGGGGAGCCCAGCTTGAGCTTTAGATGCCACACTTCTCAGGTGGAAACCCTGGGCTGCTGAAATAGGCTTCCAGAACATCAGTTACTGCCTGTGGAAGCTCAGCCAGGTCTCTCACACCTTTCCAACACTCCCTGCAATTCTTGTTGTCATAGGTGGTTTCCTCTGCACATGTTTATAAGGCTTACCCCCAGCTACTATTCAGTAGGTTATTCAGGATGATTTCAAAAAGAGAATCTTAAAAATAGCTAGAGAAAGATAGCTACCTACAAGAGAGCTCCCATAAGACTGTCAGTTAATTTCTCAACCAAAACTATTCAGGCCAAAGGGGTTGGCATAAAATATTCAAAGTAATGAAAAACAAGAATCTACTACCCAGACATTTAAAACTGAGGGTGAAATAAAAAGCTTTCCAAATAAGAAAAAGCTAAAAGAGTTCACACCAACATCAAACAAATTTTGTAAGAAATGTTTTTTAAAAAAAGATAAGGAGGAGGAGGAAGGAAGGAAGGAGGAAGGAAGGGAGGTGGAGGAGGAAGGAGGAAGAAAGGAAGATGATGACAATGACAACTTCTGGCCAATATGGAGGCATAGGTAAACATGCTACGTCCCCCTCCGCAACTAAGGAGGAATACATCTACCTCAAAACTAGAGACAACCAGAAGTTCCAGAAAAATCAAGCTACACAGAATTCCAACAAACAAATATATAAAGAAGAAATACTCATCCAGTTAAGTAGGCATGGCAGAGCCAGGACTGAAATGACATGGTAAGGAGGTGGCATTCACAGTGGAGGACTGTGGCTGTAGTGGCTGGCAGAAAGTGCAATCACACATTTAAAAAAAAAAAAAAAGGGAAGGACACTTGGGGAATGTTCTCAGCACCAGACCAGACCATGCAGCTCATTGTTCCAGTGCTAGGGAAAATAAAGCCTCATTGCTTCTGATTAAAAAACAGTGGGGACTGGAGTGGAGGGAGAAACTGCCAGTCTCTCAGCAAAGCCCATTTGTTTAGAGCGCCCCCTTCATTCTAGATCATCAAACAGACCCAACCGCCCTGGGAACCAAGGCCAGAGCAACAACTAGAGGTGCCAATCCCATATGGGAAGTGGGGGAAGTGCCTGGAAAAGGGGTCAGTGCTGAGCAAGTGGCATTGTCCCCTATCAGACCACCCTGCCAGCATCACATTATGGTGAAATGGGTCACCCGCACTGATGAATACCTAAGACTCCGCCCCATAAAGCATAAAGATGCAACAGCTTTACCTAAGACACAGTGGCAAATGCAGGAGCTGGTCAAGTTGAGATGAGAAGTATGGCCCAAAAGAGGGAACAGAAGGAACAGATGAAGGTTCCAGTGGGAGAACTAGGAGACATGGAGTTAGCCAATGTAACAGCCAGAGAGTTCAAAACATTGGTGATAAAGATGCTCACGGACTTGACAGATATGCTTCAATACAGCAAACACTGAAGGGAAAAAGTGAAGGCTATGCTAAGTGAAACCAAGAAAATGTCACACAAAATGAATGGGGAGGGAACAAAATCAGGGTTCAAATCAATGATTTGGAACATAAGAAATAAACAGTCAGTCATCACAGAATGAAAAGGCAAGAATTTTTTTTTAATGAGGAGAGGCTTGGGAACCTCTGGGACAACTTTTAAACATGCCAATATCTGAATTATAGAGGTGTCAGAAGGAATAAAAAAGAAGAGCAGGATATTGAAAACCTATTTGAAAAAATAATGAAGGAAAACTTCCCAAATTTGGCGAAGAAAATAAGACATACAAATCTAGGAAACAGAGTCCGAAACAAGCTAGACCCAAAAAGAACCACACCAAAATACAGCATAATTAAAATGCCGAAGGTTAAATATAAAGAGAGAATCTTAAAGGTGTCAAGAGAAAAGAAGAGTTACCTACATAGAAGTTCCCATTAGACTGTTAGCCAATTTCTGAAAAGAAACTACAGGCAAGAAGGGGATGGCAATAAGTATTCAAAGTGATCAAAAGCAAGGACCTATAACCAAGATTACTCTATCCAGCAAAGCTATCATTTAGAATGTAAGGGCAGATAAAGTGCTTGCTTCCCAGGCAAGGTAAAGCTAAAGGAATTCATCAACACCAAGCCATTATATGAAATGTTAAAGCGATTTAAGAAAAAGAGGACCAAAACTGTGAACACTAAAATGATAACAAATTCAAAACTACCAACAGAACCTTAAAAAAGTAAAACCAAAATAAACTAAGCAAACAACCAGAAAAGGAACACAACCATAAGTATGGGGATTATTTGGAAGGTTATCAGCTGGGAGGAGGAAGGAGAAGAAATGGGGAAATAGTGCAAGGATTCAGAAGCTTAATAGCCAGAACCATTATGGTGGCACTGCTTATGTTTAAATCCTTTATCCATCTTGAGTTTATTTTGGTGTATGGTGTAAGTTGGTGGTCTAGTTTTATCTTTTTACATGTTGCTGTCCAGTTCTCCCAACACCATTTGTTGAAGAGACTGTTTTTACTCCATTTGATGTTCCTTCCCCCTTCGTCAAATATTAGTTGACCATAGAGTCCTGAGTTAATTTCTGGGCTCTCTATTCTGTTCCATTTATCTACATGTCTATTCTTATGCCAGTACCATGCTGTTTTGATGACAGTAGCCTTGTAGTATTGTTTGAAGTCCGGTGTTGTGATTCCTCCTACCCTGTTCGTTCTCAAGATTGCTGTGGCTATTTGTGGGCGTTTTTGGCTCCATATAAATTTTTGAAGTATTTTTTCTATTTCTGTGAAGTCTGTCATTGGTATTTTAATTTTAATTGAATTTAATTTAAATTGCATCTGTAGATTGCTTTGGGTAGTATGGACATTTTAATGATGTAATTCTTCCCATCCATGAACATGGTATATGCTTCCATTTATTTGTATCTTCCTTGAGTTCTTTCTTCATTGTTCTGTAGTTTTCTGAGTACAGATCTTTTACCTCCTTAGTTAAGTTTATTCCTAGGTGCTTTATTTTTCTTGTTGCTATGGTAAATGGGATTTGTTTTTTCGCTTCTGTTTCTGTTGCTTCATTATTGGCATATGAAAATGCTTTTGATTTCTGGATATTGACTTTATACCCAGCTATTTTTCTAAATTTGCTTATTAGTTTGAGTAAGATTTTGGTGGAGCCCATCGGGTTTTCTATGTACACTATCATATCATCTGCAAATAATGACAGTTTGACTTCCTCCTTTCCAATTTGGATACCTTTGATTCCTTTTTCTTCTCTGATGGCTATTGCTAGAACTTCCAAGACAATGTTGAATAGAAGTGGAGAAAGTGGACAGCCTTGTTTTGTTCCTGATCTTACGGGGAAAGTTTTCAGTTTTTGTCCGTTAAGTATGATGTTGGCTTCAGGTTTCTCACAGATGGCCTTTATGATGTTGAGGTATGCTCCCTCTATTCCCATTTTGCTGAGGGTTTTTATCATAAATGGTTGCTGTATTTTATCAAATGCTTTTTTCAGCATCTATTGATATGATCATATGGTGTTTTATCTCTCAATTGTTGATGTGGTGTATTACATTTATTGATTTACAAATGTTGTACCATCCCTGCATCCCTGGGATGAAACCCACTAAATCATGGTGTATGATCTTTGTAATATACTGCAGAATCAGGTTGGCCAATATTTTACTGAGAATTTTGGCATCCATGTTCATCAGAGATATTGGCCTGTAGCTTTCTTTCTTAGTTGTGTCTTGCCCTGGTTTTGGGATTAGAATAATACTGGCCTCATAAAAAGAGTTTGGGAGTCTTCCCTCTTCCTGTATTTTTTGGTATAGGTTGCGAAGGACAGGAGTTAGTTCTTCTTTAAATGTTTGGTAAAATTCACCTGGGTAGCCATCTGGTCCAGGGCTTTTGTGCTTTGGGAGATTCTGGATTACTTCTTTAATTTCATTAGTTGTTATTGGCCTATTTCAGCTTCCTGCTTCTTCCGGGTTCAGTTTTGGTAGATTATACATTTCCAGAAATGTGCCCATTTCATCCAGGTTGTCATATTTTTTGTCATATAGTTGTTTGTAGTAATTTCTTACAATCTTTTGTATTTCTGAGGTATCAGTTGTGATTTCCCCTCTGTCAGTTCTGATTCTTTTTCTTTGGGTCCTCTCTTTTTCTTGCTGAGTCTGGATAAGGGCTTGTCAATTTTGTTTATTTTTTCAAAGAACCAGCTCCTGGTCCTGTCCATTCTTCGAATTGTAGTTTGAATCTCTGAGTTACTTAGTTCTGCTCTGACCTGGATGATTTCCTTCCTTCTACTTGCTCTGGGCTTTGTTTGTTGTTGCTCCTCCAGTTCTTGCAGCTTTATGGTTAGGTTGTTTTTATAAACTTCTTGTGACCTTGTTTGGAAGGCCTGTATTGCTATAAATTTCCCCCTGAGAACTGCCTTTGCTGTATCCCATAAAATTTTGGGCTGTTGTGTGTTCATTGTCATTTGTTTCCAGGAACTTTCTGATGTCATCTTTGATCTCATTGTTAACCCATTCATTACTTAAAAGCATGTTATTCAGTCTCCATGAGTTAGAGAATTTTTGGGTTTTTCCCTTGAGATTGGTTTCTAGTTTCAAGCCATTGTGATCTGAGAAGATGCTTTGTTATGATTTCAATTTTCCTGTATTTATGGAGGCTTGTCTTGTGACATACCATGTGGTCTATCTTAGAGGATGATCCATGTGCATTTGAAAAGGATGAGTATTTTGCTTCTTTGGGGTAAAAGACTCTGTATATATCAGTTAGGTCCATTTCCTCTAGAGTGTTTTTCAACGCCACAACATCTCTGGGGATTTTCTGTTTGGAAGATCTGTCCATTATTGATAGTGGGGTATTAAAACCCCCTACTATTAGTGTGTTGCTGTCTATACCTTTCTTAATGTCTTCCAAGATTTTCCTTATATATTTCGGAGCTCCTATGTCGGGTGCGTACATGTTTACCAGAGTTATTTCTTCTTGATGGATTGTTCCCTTAAGTATTATGAAATGTTCATCTTTGTCCCTTTTTATGGCCTTCATTGTGAAATCTATTTTGTCTGAAATAAGTATTGCTACTCCAGCTTTTTTTTTCGTGTCCATATGCTTCATGTATATTTTTCCATCCCTTCACTCTCAATCTGTGTCGATCTTTTGTTCTGAGGTGGGTCTCTTGAAGACAGCATATATGTGGGTCATGTTTTCTTATCCATTCCGCTACCCTATGTCTCTTTGGTTGGTGCATTTAATCCATTTACATTTAGGGTTATTATTGATTGATACTCATTCATTGCCATTTTCTCCCTTTGTGTCTGTATTCCTCTTTGGCTCTGTTTCTTCATTTTATGTATTTATTTATTTATTTTTAAAGCAGACCCTTTAGCATTTCTTGCAATGCTGGTTTGGTAGAGATGTATTCTTTTAGTCTTTTTTTGTCTGGGAAACTCCTTATTTCTCCTTCTATCTTGAATGACAGCCTTGCTGGGTAGAGTATTCTTGGTTGCAGGCCTTTGTTTACCATTACTTGAAATACTTTTTGCTATTCCCTTCTGGCTTGAATTGTTTCTGTTGAATAATCATTTGATAGCCTTATTGGAGCCCCCTTATATGTTATTTGTTGTTTCTCTCTTGATGCTTTTAGGATTCTCTGTCTTTGAAATTAGCCATTTTAATAATAACGTGCCTTGGTGTTGGTCTGTTTGGGCTGATCTTCTTTGGGATCCTCTATATGCTTCCTGAACTTCATGTTTTCACTCATGTTAGAGAAGTTTTCTACCATGACTTTTTTGAACAGGTTTCCCATTCCTTATTTGTCTTCTCCTGCTGGTATCCCTATGATACCGATGTTACGGTTCATGTTTTCCTGCAATTCTCTTAAACCCTCTTCAATCTTGTTCAGCGCTTTTTTATTCTCTTGTACTGTCTTGGAGTATTTGTCTACATTATCCTCCTACTTGCTGATCCGGCCCTTTGCTTCCTCTAGCCGACTGTTGAATCCTTCTACTGTATTCTTCAATTCAGAAATTGTATTCTTCATTTCCTCCTGGTACTTATTGATAGTTTCTACGCCCTTTTTGATGCTGTTGTAGCTCTAAGTAAGTTCCTTGTAACTTCCTTGGAGTTGTGTATAGTTTTCTTTGAGCTGGCTAAGCTCATTGAGTGTCTCTATCATCATTCTTTTGAATTCTTTATCTGATATTTCCTGTGCTTCTGTTTCATTTGGTGGTCTTTCTGGGGATTCTCCCTTTCCTTTTGGTGATGGACTGGTTCTTTTTTCCCCCATTTTGGGTGTCTGTTGTTCCTTGCTTTTTGTTTTTTCCTTGGATTAATGTGCTTTGCTTCCTTGCCTTAGTTGAGCACCCTTCTGTGTTAGGCGATTTGAGGAGTTCAATGTTGCAGTCTCCCAGATTTTCTCCACTTGTTGTTCTTGGTGTGGCCTTTATTTGGGTTGTCTGGTTGTATTCTGGACCTGTGGGCTGCTCTCCTGTTGGTTTCTGCTGCCTCTGGGCTGTGCTCCCCTGAGTCCAGATGCTGACCGCTCCAATTCTTAGGGACCTGAAGACGTCTCGCGCTCCTTATCCTGTCCTCCAGTTGCTCTGGTACTTGGGAACACCATCAACACTGCTCTCTACTCTGTCACCACCATTGATCTGGTTATATAAATGTCTTAATGACATGGTTGTACACCAGCAAGTAATGTAATATTATACATCAACTCTAATTGAAAATAATTAAAATATTTTTTAATAAAAAAGAAAAAGCCAGAGAAAGTGATAATTCTACTTAGTGTAGGGATGAAACCTTTCTCCTTCTCCCCCTTATGTGGGGGAGGAGGAAAAGATAAAGATTTATCCAATATTATTTAGAGAGCTCAAAGATAGTGTGAATATCTACCATGTTAACTTATGTCACTAGCACATCTTTTCTTTTAAAAGACTGTTTCAGCTTAAGTGAAATATCCACCCATCAATCAGTAATGCTTTATATCAATCTCTCTAAGCTATAAATTTGTCATGCAAACAGTGACAAAATAACCAATCTAGAGTGAAAAAATCCAATTTATTTTTGGCATTTTTATTTAATAAATAAATTCAGTAAACAGCATTGTAAAAAGTGAACTGTTAAAATTAAGAGGCACTTAAAATAAAAATGTGACTATTATGAAACAAAATGGGCAGCTCAAACCATTAGAAGTAAATACACAGTGGTCTGTTATACAGCACTGATTGGAAGTAAGGCTGGCACAGTGACAGCAACTGCATAAGCCAGAATACAACTAGACATGTTCATTAGGCAAATTTACAGGTAAAACATCCAAGAAAAGTACTGATTGAAGAGAAATCTTACCCCCAAATTTTTAATACACTGAATGATTAGAAGTGGTGATAAAAAGCACCAGGCTTTAAACAAAATAAAATAAACTCACCCAAAGGACCCCATTCAGAAAATACTATGTAAATTAAGGCCTTTATGCAAATAATGCTAAATTAAGGACTTCTGCATAAAATTTCCCAATGGATTTACCCAAGGTTTGAATTTATAAAGAAAAGGCTTTGAAAGTAGCTTAAAATGGCACACAGGTTCTAAAGCTGTTTCCCTTTCTTAACTGACATTTTCCCATGGCTTCTGTAGATCAAATATTTCAAAACTATTTTACACAACTACTAACACACTCATCTTTCAGATATGTCATCAGTCATGTCTAACAGTTAAGTAGCAAAATAAATTTAAAATAAGTCTAAGCTAGCTAGTAAGAGATTTACTTTGAACTTTTTTTAATCTGAAATCTGACATATCTGTAAAGCTAAAAAATCAGTTTGAATACTTGATTAATAGAAACTCTCATCATACTCACTACTTTACTGCTCTTTCAATCATCCTGGAAATATCATTTAATCCAAGAAATGCTTGATTTGAATAGTCCCGGAGGAAAAGGTCAAAAAGGCACAATGTGACCTTAGCTGACAAGAATAATCATCCTGTCTCAAGTTTTGTGTCAGTCCTTAGCATTGACTATAAATCATTTTCAAAATAATAAAAACATTTTAAGATTATACATGTTGTACATTTTCAAAACTTGCATACGAGTAAAACCCATGGTGATATTGCCCTAAAGCTACCTTATTCTGTGACTATGAAAATCACTACTTTGCATTCAGTGTTGTAAAATTTGTACAGGTAGTGCTCATTTTCCCTCATACTTCGGATTGACAACAGTTGTCACAGCACTCTTATAAATGGGATTTTCACCCTAAAAAAAAAGTGAGAAAAATAATCAGTTAATTTACTAAAATCATGTCATATTATTTTATAAACAATATTAAATGCAATGGTAATTTTTGGAAGTTATTCTCATTTTATTAGTCCAATATCATAGTCTATTTTTTTTTTAAGTATTAATAAAAGTTTATATTAATGTGAAAAAGGTGAAAAAGGGAGCTTTGCTCAGCAGGCCTACAGCTGCCCTGTAATCTGGCATGTTCATACCGGAGTCCTTTCTCCACTGCAGAGATCATGTCCTCCACAGCAGAGTGCTCTGTTCTGTTTCTTTTAACCAGCATTGGACACCTGGCTTAAGACAGAATTAACTCTTTTCCAATTAACTACCTAATTCTTAACTTTGCATTGTGCACAGAAATGCTTGTTAATTGATGGGAACCCTTGGCTTTCATTTCCGTGAGGGAGGGAAGTGTTCTCCTAAGGTTATTCCACAGAAGTTGCTAACTTAGACAGCTCTGGGATAAGGCTTTCAGTGTTACCCAGGGAACTGAGCCTCCACCAAGTCACCACATCGACAAATTTGCTTACAACATTAACAAACATAATTACCATTCTTCATAAAACAATTATTACTCTTCAATATGGTATTGGTAAAATGTTTTATATTTATTGCAATATTGTATTTTAATAAACAGTACTGAAATCAAGTCCAGTAAATGACTTAAGCCATAAACAGAAGAGCTCTTTCAACATCTAAAAGTATATTGAGTGATATCTTAAGTAGAAAAATAACTTAAAAAAAAATTCTTTTTAAGTAAGAAAAATAAAAAATAACAAAGGAAAAATCCATGATGGGCATCTCAGGTGAAGAAAATTTTTTTTAATTTTAAAGGGGAAAATAAGCCCTGGCTGGTGGCATGGTGGATAAGGCGCAGGCCTATGAACCCAAAGGCTGGTGGCTCAATTCCTAGCCAGGGCAAATAATCAGGTTGCAAGCCAGGTCCGTAGCTGGAGGCAGGTGAAAGGCAACCATACGTTGATGTCTCTCTCTCTCTCTCTCTCTGCCTCTCTCTCTTCCCCTCTCTCTAAAAATAATAAATAAAATATTTTTTAAAAAGGGGGAGAATAATATCCAACCCCACACTACCACAAGACTCATGCTAATCAATACATGTAGATATCTGCTATGGCATTCTTTCTCCTCCTGTTTTTATAAATTGAAAGTAGGCTTGAAGGCCAAGTGAGAAATACAGGCCAATAATTCTCTATCAGAGAAAATTACGCTAAGCACAAATCAATAAAATGTTAAATAGAAACCAAAAACATTTAAGTTTTTAAACAAAAATTAAATGTTAAAACATGTTTAGTTTTATATCTTACTATAGAACTTTCAGTTAAATAAAAAAATATTTATAGAAAGCATATAAACAGTAATTTTTGCTATTAAATTTTGTTCACATTTCATAGCAGAGTATATTTGGATCTGGCTTTTACTGTCACAATTTCTGCACTCTAGAAGGATATAGTTCAGTGGATCACAAACTGAAAATTAGTTAAGTCACTTTAGCATAGTACAATACAAAACAGAATTATGTACATAATAAAGGAGTAATAGTTTACGAAAAAAGGAACTGACTTTGAGAAGATCAGAAATATTGTCATAGTGAAAGTGAGTAGATAAAAATATTGAAGGGTAAATAGAAACATAAGCAAAATAAAAGTTATTATGTAAAGTCCAGGTATAGGAAAAGAAATAGCACACTTATGTAAAAATATCTACAGCTCAGAAGTTTTTAAGGGTACATATGTGAGTGTATGTTTTGAGGAGTAAGAAATGGGTAAGAGACAAGAAAGAAGACAGCGCCAAATCAGGAAACGTCTTGTATGCTAAACTAAACAGATGAAATTTTATCCTGCAAACAGGAAGTCATTGAGGGGCAATACAGCATATAATGGTGGGTCCTGATAGACACCAAGTAAACCACTATGATTTCAGCAGTTGAGTCTGAGTATCAATTAAAACATGATGACATGCCTTAGCCCCAATTCCATGTAACCCCCTAGCGCAAAATGAAGCTTGACTAGCCATTTTTTCAGAAACATGGAGGAATTAAAGACCCCTCAGGGACAAATATTCTGGATGATAAAAATCATATAATATAGCAAATTCTGAGCTCTAATCCCAGCGGAAGCTAACACGTTATCACAAACACATTACAGCAGACATTTCACAATGGAGACAGGAAACTGGACCCTAGCAACTACATTCTTAACAAGTTATGGAGTACAAATAAGTTACAATTATTATAATATAACAAGTATCATATGTACTTTCTTCTACATATGATAGTACTGCCCATTCTTACAAATATGCTGGAAAATAAATATTTAATACTTAAAAATTATAAAGGAGGTAAAAAACAACAGAAAACAAAACACAAAAGAAGGAAAAACCTGTGTTATTGATGAGTACAAAGTACAATTTATATGCAGAGCTTACCTTCGGAGAAAAGTTTCCCTTTTCATACACACAAACATTTATGTTTGTTATTTCAAAGTCCAATCAAATGAAAATTCAACATGCAAGGTTAGAGGTAAAATGAAACTATCTATATTAAGCATAATTTTAAATGGAGATAAAAAAATAATTCAGATTAGTTTTCATCATTCAGAATGCAACCGCCTCTATTACCAACAAAATGCAAAGCCTATTTATTTAAATCAAGAGGACAGGGGTCTATTCAGAAATGTATTCAGTAAAGTTTCATCCTTGTACTCACTCTGGAATGGCTAACAGGGGTAGCTACAGAGCCTGTATATCTAATATATCACCTCTACAAAATAGATATACAATGCATGACTGTGGGAGTTAGGACTCCATCTATTTTTACATAACAGCAGGGCAGAATAGACTAAAATTTTAAATCCACTTTAACCATTATAAAATTGATAATTTGATTTTTCTAATATCCTTACATGAGAGCTTTATGTGCTAAAATAATTACAGGGGGTGCCCATTATCCAAAATGTTAGTAACATAAATGACTGGCAAACTTTGGTCCTATATCAGACTTTACAGCCATGCTTTATTTTAATTTCTTGATGCTCATGCATTAACTTATACTTTTATTTCTACTTATTTTTCTTGACAAATCAACTCAATCTGCAGCTACTAGTTTGTCTGGATTTCATGAATGATTATCCAAAATGCTTAGTTTGGCTGAAAAAAGTAAATTTAGCCAAAAATTTAAGTTAGTAATACAAATACTGGGTTTTGCTATTCCTGATAATTTCCTTCAAAGTATAATTTAACACAGAGCAAAAGTAAAAATTTCACCTTTTCGCATAGGGCATGTAGAGTTATTTTTTCTATGAAAAGTAATTTTATGAAACTGTCCATATTTGACTATTTTTGACATACCGCAAAAAAGAAAAAAAAAATGGGAGGAAAGGAGGGAGGGAGAAAAAGTAAAGAAAAAAGTCCAAGCAAATCAGTTTCTTTCTCAAAATGACTTTCTAGAAAGTATTATGTACGAAAAAGAATGTGGCAAGTCTCAGACTAATCTGAAGATGGACCAACCTGCTCATATATGAATGAATCTGACTATATTTTTCAGCCATGAAATTTAACTTTGTCATTTTAAGCCTTAAAACCTGCTTAAAAATAGAAGAAAAATGAGACTAATTAACAGTTCCTAATATTATTGATGCTTTCTATATATCTAAAAATATTAACATTTTTTAATTAAGAGCTTATTTGTTAGTATTTTATAAGCAGAACTACAACATTGGTTTATATGTAATAAAGTGACTTCCCTGTTACAATGTTTTCCCAACAGAGCAGTGTTACTCTAAATTACAGAAGTGTCAAAAAGCTGTAATTCTCTAGAAGGCATGGTCTACCTCTTCCTAACTAGGTAAGTCTCCCAAAGAATATGTGACTGATACCAGTACAAGATAGTGGACAACATGGAAATGGAGCCCAACTGCCTGGGTTTCAATCTCAGCTCTTCCTCTGACCAAGTTGCTAATCCTTCTTGTACCTGAGTTTTCTTGCGTGTGAAATCAGTAGTTGGGAAAGGAAAGAGGAATTCTACATCATCAGGAAGGAGAAATTATTCAAATTACAATCTTTTAATTATAATTTTAGGGGCTTCTACTAAAATATTCTAGCAGCATCTCATGAGAATTCAGATATAAGAGGAATCCTGTCCACTGCTAATAAAGAGATAATGATAAATTTGTCATCCAAGTAGATAGACTCAACAAAATAATATGTCCTAAATTACAGAAGAGGGCCTTATTACAACTATGAAATTTTCAACTAAGTTTTTATTTTAAACTGTGACAGAACTTTTCTCTTTGAAGTCTTGGTTAGGTTTTTTAAAAGTTCAATATTAGATTTGAATATTAGACTCATCCAATATTTAATAAAAAATATATGTATGTATACAAATAAAAGATCTTCTGAATTTTAATAGAACTTCAACTTGCAATCAAGGAAATGGTTCTAGAACCAAGAAATGTTATGCCAGGTTACATTTTTTTTTCTCTATTTTGCAATTTATAGTCACACTCATTTTTCACTATTTCACCCTTAAACTTGCACATGGAAATTTTTTCTATAAGGATAATACCATCTAAGGCACTGGTGTATAGTGAGGTTTACGACTGACATGCTGATATATCAGTCAAAAACAACCACGTCACGCAACAGACAATCTCAGTGACTCCTTGTTCAAGACATGAAAATCTAAAGCTCTGGAAACTGAGCAGCTCAATACTATTCTACTTACTCAGTGGAAGAACTGGGTATCACCCTAATCTGTCTGATCACATTCTCTTTTCACTATTAACACAGCTGCTGCTTCTATACCACTATTTTATAGCCCTTCTAAACACACAAAAAGAAAAGCCATAATATAGTCATATACATAAAGCCAGATTTTAAAATATAGCATAGTGATAAAAGACACACAGTGCAGTCAAAAAGGATAAAAGTTCACATGCAAAGACAGAAAATGAAAGACAATACGAACGGCACTTAGAGACCAGCTTTACGTCCATAGTTTGGATTCTTGAAATTATTAATAGGACTCTTGTAAATCGGATTTTCTTGCTAAAGTAAAAGAAATAGTTTCTAATGATTTCATCAGAAAAAAACTGGCATGTATAGTGTTTAAACACTATAAAGAGAATTTTTACTATTTTACTATTTTTATAATTCTAAAACTATTAAAAAAAAACAAATTGTACTAAAAGATAAATTATAAAGGTTCATGTATAATTTAAAAACACTAACAACTGTCACAGCCTTCCTATATTAGATGATTACATGAGAGCTAACATATGGCCACCCCACCTCTGATTCCAAATGTAGAAGTACTGAAACTTTCAGCTACTATATTAAAAAATAACTTTTATATAAAGCAAAGTTATGTTTTATATATATATATATATATATAAACAGATATATATATATGTTGTGTGTATATATTATATATACCCTTTTTTAAGTACAGATTATATATCCTTAAGTACAGTTTCATGAATTCTCAAATTTATAAACACACTCACAATCAAGGTTATCCCCCAAAAATTCCTCATGACCCTTACCCCTACTCCAGTCCCTGAAAACCACAGATGTAATTTCTGTCCCTGTAGTTTTGCCTTTTCTGGAATGTCATATAAATAAAGTCATACAGTATGTAGCCTGTTGAGTCTGGCTGCTTTTCACTTTTAAGGTTCTTTGTTGTAAAGAGAAAGAGAAAGAGAGAATACCTTTCCATTGACTAGATTCCATTTTACATGAGAAGACAGAAGAGCAGATTTAAGATCAAAATTATTAAGGAAATAAGAATAATGACCACAGTAACTAGAAGATACATTCTTACAGTATTTTGTTGTAAAGGGATATATTTAAGATGTTTTATTTTTCACTAAATGCAACATTAATAATCAGTTTTAGAATGAGTGATCAAGTCTCAGAAGTGTTCCGGGTGTTCCGTTTACTTTATGACCTGCCTTACTTCTTAGATGTTTGCAACTTACCGTGTCCCATTTGGCATTCATTTTTTCCTTTTCAAATTTGGCAAATTCCCTTCGGTCATGAATTATCATCAAAAGCTTCCAAATCAGCAGCAATGCAAGGCCAATCAGAACAATTCCAGCCACCACACCAGCTACAATAGGAATGATGTCTGGACCAGTGGGGCACTCTGTAAAGTATGAAAAAAGACTGAGCACACAGGGATTAACATGTGCTGAGCACAGCTATAACTACGAGGAGCCGGACAGTTTCTTATAAAAAGATAAGTGAACATAAACTATCCCAAAGAACCTATAAAAAGACACTAGAACTAACAAGTGAGTTTACAAGGCTACAGGTTACATGATTAATAAATAAAAAATCATTATTTCTAGATATTATATAGAAATTTATTTTTATGTATTGGAAACTAAATTTTAGAATAGTATCCTCTGCAACAGCTTCAAAAGCCATGAAATAGTTATGCATAAATACAACAAAATATGTGTTAACATTTGCATGCTACAAATTACTGAA
Source organism: Noctilio leporinus (assembly GCA_004026585.1). NCBI lineage: Eukaryota > Metazoa > Chordata > Mammalia > Chiroptera > Noctilionidae > Noctilio > Noctilio leporinus. The sequence goes on from PVIW01004314.1 coordinate 49,928, forward strand.
CATTGCTGAAAGAAATTCTATGTTCATGGATTGAAAGACACAGTATTATTAAAATAGCAATTACTCTATAGTTTGCTCAATGTGATCCCAATCAAAATCCTAGCAGGATTTTTAGATTATCAGCACGTTAACTCTTAAATTTACAAGGAAAGTAGAAAACTAGGAAAGTGTCTCAAAAACCACATTTAGAAAAGAACAAAGTTGAATGACTCGTACTACCAGACTTCAAAAATAGTATAATGATAGTAATTGAAACAGTGTGGTATCAGCTAAAAGATAGTTGCATACGTTAATATATTTAAAGAGTCAAAACTAGGCCCACATATATAGTTATCTCATTTTCAACAAAGGTTAAGAAAAGTCAGTCTTTTCTACAAACAAGGCTAGAACTACTGGACATTTACATGCAAAATGCTGAACCTCATCCCATATACTAAGGTGAACTCAGAAGACCTAAATGAAAAACCAGAACTATAAAACTTCTAGGAGAAAACTCCTTATGAGATTGAGTTAGACAAAGAGTTCTCGGATAAATAACAAAAGCAAGTTCATAAAAGAAAAACTTGGTAAACTGAAGTTCAATTAAAACTGAAGTTTCTGGTCTTCAAAACAGTTTCCTTAAAAAAAAAAAAAAAAAAAAAAAAAAAAAAGGCTGGGAGGCACTATTACAAAATACAAATCTGAAGAGGCAAAACAGTACAGACTTTAGAACCAGTTTGGCTCTTCCTTATAAACACATGAATCCCATTTGCCCCCAAATCCACTTTCTTTTTTTATGTCTTTTCTTTCTTCATTTAATCCATATTATATTTTTTCCATTATCAAGTCCATTCTTAACATTTATCCAAGAGAAATAACAACTTACATTCCCACAAAAAATCAAATATATAAAAAACACATAGAAACTCCAAGATAAAAAATGTTTCATCTTCTGAAAGGATGGGCAAACTCACACTTTATAATATCCCTTAACAAAGTATTTTCCCCAGTGTTCCAGCCTACTTCAAGCTCAAAGTTCAATATCATCAATAATGATATAACTCACTAATTACTAAGTGTCAGTCAAGCGCTGTGCCAGGAGCTGTGTGTAGACTACTGCACTTAATCTTCAAATTCTCCACTCATAAAACTTTAAACTTCCTTGCTTTCTCTTTTCCTCACTTTTTTTTCTTTCTTTCTTTTTTCCAACATATGGTTGCCTTTCACCTGCCTCCAGCTACAGACCTGGATGGAGACCTGGATGGAGACCTGGCTTGCACCTGGTTATGTGCCCTGGCTGGGGAATTGAATCAACAACCTTTGGGTTCTCGGGCTGGTGCCTACCTACTGAACCACCAGCCAGAGCCCTTCCTCACTTCTTATACAGTTAATTAAAATCTATTTTACACTTCGAGGTTAAAAATGCCTCAATTTGAAATGAAAATGAAATGGCAGGACGCCATTCCTGGATCAGAGGAACTGCTAATAGGCCTAAGGAGTAGAAACAAGACATAACAGAAAAGGAAAGGCATTTTGAAATGATCAGATTTCTACCTGGAGTCTCTACAACGTGTACAATGGCCTCATTATTCCCATTCACTGAATATGTGAAATAGAACCAGCAATCGTCAACATCCTTCTCCTTACAGTGGGACAGGGGATCAACTTGGCCCGGCTGGGGTAATTTGTCCCGACTTTCAACCTTGGTAATGTTAAAATGGGAACATTCCTGTGCACATATGTCTTTCTTTTCTCCTTTATTGAAGGCTCTGCACTGAACACATTCTCTGTTAAAACATAAATTATTACATTTAAAATTTATTATTTAAAATTGCTTAATGATTATGTGGGCTAGAAGCAAAATTTCACCAAATTAAACCAAAAGCTATGAAAGATTTTAATAAATGGAGAGGCATATGACATTTATCAATGAGAAACTAAATATAAACATGCTAGTTTCCCAAGTGAAATAATAATTTTAACACTTCAAACTAAAATCCTAAAACAGAAATAAGAGTAAAATAAAACTAGTCCTATCAGATATTAAATATGTAACAAAAAACAGAAATAATTTAAACAATGTGTTGCTGATACAATAAAAAATAGTTCTTTAAGGGGCAAAACCTTCAGTTCTGCTTAGTCAAAAGGTAGTAATTAAGCAATTGGTAATGCTAATTTAACGAAGGTTAGCACATAGATTTAATTCAGATCAAAGTAACAGTACCACTCTCGTATGACATATTTCAATACCATGTGACAAACACTAGGTATTGAGAAAGTATTTTAAGACTAAAAGAGTGGGCTTGTGTGTGGCAGATACTTTATTTATAGTGTAAATTACTGTTGGTACTGTTCTGGATCCAGTTAAGGCTAGGGACAGTAAATATCAACCATTTTAAGCAATTAAATATTTACTTATGCTCAGCACAGACGCCAAGGCAGGTCTGACACATCTCACAAGTTGGCCCTTGAAACTTGGGATCCGTGCACTTGCAGATGCCGCACTCACAGATACCCCGGCCATTGCAGATCTGTCCATTTGTGGCCATGCATGACGTTGTGTCCAGAGAGCAGTCACATGCACTGCCCGTGTAGTTGGGATTGCACTCACACACACGGCACTTGCAAACACCATTTCCTATAATTAAAAATATCATTCCTCACAACAATGGTAAAACATATAAAACCCACAGCATCGATTTAAAAGTAAAAATAAGTTATAATGCACCAGAAAGTATGCCTAAAGGATGAACGGACACACCCTCAATGGTGTCCTATCACCAAGCAAACTCTAAACATTTTTATTGTATTAGATGAGAATCATATTTTATAATCATTTTCTGATCCCTTTCTCACCTCCACAAATTAAGCCATTGGATCTATCGCAGTTGAAGTTATCACACTCGCAGAATTTTCCAGAATAAATTTCATTTGTATTATCCCTCTTCCTACAAACACACTGCCCACAGACACATTCCCCGTTGTTGCTGCAGATCTCGGAACTGTTTTCTTTCCTGCAGTATGCATCCATGTCTTCACTGTTCACTTCATCTGTGCTGCATTCACAGTGTCTGCCAACACGCCCCTCATTGCACCTAAATAGAGTCCAACATTTCATTCCCATAAAAAGAGTAACAAAATAAGAAGTTAAGCTTCTGGGTGGGTGGAGAAGAGGACAGAGGGGAGCAAAAACAGTATGGATGTAATACAACAACAATAAAGTTAAATTAAAAAAAAAAAAAGTTAAGCTTCTAAAAAGAATGGGAGAGGAAAGAAAACAGTGAACAATTACTTGTAAACTAAAATTATATTACATGGCAGTATTTGTGTGCACAAAAATCTACATATACACACAGCACCAGCCGTTCTAGTTCATACAAAAATGCCAAGGGTCTAAGGAAAAAAATCTTTAAGGAGAGTAACTATTTTAAGATGAAACTATAATCTAGCAATAAATAGATAAATAAAACATTTACAAAGAGGGTAAGTTTATTTAAAGAGTATTTTATGTTTTCAAATGATACCCTATTACATTTGCTATTATAGGTGAAGTATCTCTAAATTTAATGCAATGGTACAACTGTTAACCTAAAAAAACGTAATAAACATACCCCCAAAAGTGCATGGAAGTAGAAGAAAAACACTGAGCATATATATCACTTAAAAACAAAGGTAGTGGATAAGGCACCAGCCTGCGAACCCAAAGGTCGCTTGTTCGATTCCCAGCTAGGGCACACAAGCAAGTTGCAAACCAGGTCTCCAGTCAGGTCTGTGGCTGGAGGCAGGTGAAAAGCAACCATACACTGCTGTTCCTCTCCCTCTCTGTCTCTCTCCCTTCCCCTCTTTCTAAAAAAATAATGAAATATAATCTTAAAAAAAAAAAAAAAAGGTAATATACTGTTTAAAAATACACACATCCTGCCTGCCCTCCCTAACTGGTGTGGTCTGTGGGTTGGGTGTCCCCTCACAAACAAAAAGGTCATGGGTTTGATTTCTGGTTCAGGACACATGCCTGGGTTGCAAGTTCAGTTCCTGGCAAGCAGTGACAGATCGATGTTTTCACTTCCTCCCTCCCCCTCTCTCAAAAATGAGTAAATAAAATCTTAAAAATAAATAAATAAATGTATCCTATGGATCCAGACTTTCCAGACACCCTGTATATTTTTAAAACACCTACTGTTTATAGACACTGAAGACACTAATTTTGTGCTGTCTATTAAATATATAAAGGGAAGGAAGGTGAAATATTTTCCAGATAATCATTTAGGTTAAATGATATTTTACTAAAAATGCATCTATATGACTCAGGATATGTACCTTAAAAATAAAAATGTAACATCTTAACTGATATTTAGAACAGTTAATGACTGATGGTGAAATACAGTCATTTATTTTTCTCACAATTAAAACCCTTAAGAATGTAGTTCTTTGGGACTGACAATTAAAATACACTCCCCTCCTCCTATTACAATTTTAAAGGGAAAGCTGTATTCAGAGTATTTTCAACAGTTAATTTTTAATTAAAAAGTAACCATGGTGTAAAAACAAAATTTAAAATAATTTTAGTAATATGATTCTAAGTTCTCAAATACTGTTTTCTTAATTTTGCATAATACATTCAGTTAAAAAATTATTCCAACAACAAAGAAGTATATGTAATAAAGTGAACAGCCTTTATTGCTTCTTAATTCCACTTCCTAGATAAAATCACCATTTTAAGTTTGATATATTTTTCGGAAAGTTTTTATAAACATATATATATAAGCATACTTAGCTGCAGAAAAATCAGATTGCTATTAAATGAGGAAATAAAACCCTAAATGCTATGCTATTTTAAGTTTGTTAAATACAAATCTTGAAAGAGAATAAAAGCTTTTATTTGAAAAAGCAACCTTAAAAAAAAAGGCACAGAAGAATTTTCTGTAAATACCACACACAAGATCATAAAACTGATCATGTGATGAGCAACAGTGGTTGGAACAAAACATTTATTTGCTCCATACAGAGATATTTTCACTGGATGTCCCAAAACATAGACAGCCTGCCTGTAACTTTTCAAAGCAATCAAGGCCTCTCTTCATCTTCCAACAACCTCCATCCAGCTTACCTGCATGCGCCACACTCAAACGTTCCATTCCCTTCATGGCACTTTGGACTGCCAGGGATGCCTTCACTTTGGCACTCACACTCACAGATGAACTGAAGAATAATCTCTACTTCTTCAGTGAATCCCAGAGGCTTAATTTTAATGGTTTCAGAATTCTTATTTGGACATTTATTTGAAGTTATGCTAATTTCAAATTGAACCTTAAAAGGAAAAAAAAGATTAAGTTTTAAGTTAACAACTAAGCAATTTGAATCTACTAAAAATATTTCAGTTTCATATGTAAGCAGTGATCAAAAGCAACATGAAAAGGCAAGCCTCAATACACCTCAAACACCTGGCTGAATTTCTGAAAAATAAATGTAACAGTAATAGAATGTTGGTTGACACAAACTTTGAAAGCCAAGAGTACAGAAGACACTTCACAAGCAGTAAGGAGATTTTATTGGTGGAAAAGGAAATACCCTAGGCATGGTCACTGCAGGCTTGGAGAGCCTGGTCAGAGACTGCGGCTTTGTGGCTCCCCCCCCGCCCCTAGAGGGAACTTCCAGAACTAGGCCAGAGCACCTTGGATACACAAAGTAAAGGAGATCCAGGCTACACACAGTATACAGCACACAGCACACCCATAGCTGCTGCAGCAAATGCCAACCAGGAGAGAACAAGAGATGGAGAGAGATTCCAGCTGCACCTGGGTTGGGTGGAGGAGGCCAGCCTTAGCCAGTCATGACTGTGAAAGCCTCCTCACTTTTTGGAGGTGATGTACAGAAAGCCAGACAGTGGCTCAGTACTGCAGTGAGAGTGCCCATGGAGACTTTTTGGAAAGAGAGTTGAGGAATGCTGGTCAGGAAACCCAAATACAGCTGCCCTGCCAGCAAAGGGAAAGGAATAACAGTATATTTTGCTCCCACTCAGTGCAGCTGAGCAGACTGATCAGAAAGGTACAAAGCAAGGGATTTCTCAGCCCTACTCCTGCAAAGCTGGTGGAGTGAAGGTGCAGAATATAGAGTGAGGGCAGTCTGCTTTTAGGGCAGTGAGCGGGAACTGGAAAGGCAGGAGATAATCACCTGAAATTATGAAAAGCCAGACAGCCCCCTTCCCTGGCAGAGATGAAACCTCCTGGAAGGGAAGATACCCAGCCCCCACCTCCTGCCATATCAGGAAGATCTGCAGAACATGTAGGACAGGCTCAAGTACCCCTTGCAAGGTACATTTGCACAACAGAAAGACGGCAAGAGAAACTCCTAAAGGGTCCATTTTAACTTCTCTCAGGGAGACAAAAAACACTGGTTCCTAGGGCCCTATTTCACAAAGGCAGAGAGATCAAATCCTTGCAGCAAAGGGGTAAGATTAGGGCCCTGCCCAGCCTCAGCTCTCACACACAGCTGCCATCACCACCAAGCAGGAGAGCTGACCCTCTTACACAGATTGGCTCCTCCCTTGAAAGAGACAGCTAACTCATCAAAAACTATGCATTGTTGGAAATAAGCTGGGTCTGACCAAGATGGGTGGTGCAGAGGCAGGGGGAACAGACCCACAATTTTCCCAGAAAACTGAACAGTGCCTTCAAGGGTAGACAAGAGGTTCCACCCTTCTGACTGCAACACAGGCTCCCTCTGCAGGCAGGGAAGGTGGTAAGAGGTGTTGTCAGGAGTTGGACAATCCACCATCCCAGGGCCTTGAGCTGATAAAAAACCAGGGGAGGATCCAGAAAGAGAAGTCAGTATGTGAGCACCAGGCTGCTGAGAGGAATTTCACCTCACTTTTCTTCAGAATTTGCAGGTTTTTTCTATCACGTAGCCTTTTATATTTTCTTCTTTTGCTTCAGTTGTATTCCAACTAATTTGCTGTTCTTTGTGTTTTCAATTCTTTTTATTTATATTTTATACTATTTTTATTTCAGTGTTTTTTTCAAATCTCACTTTGCACCCTTCTTTCTCTTCCTCATTTTGCCTTCTATCTTCCCTTTTTTATTTTCATCATAATTTTTTTCCCCTCAATGTACGCATGGTTCCTATTCCTTACTTTTACTATTTCTCCTCCCTCTGGCCTCTCAAAATCATTCTTCCTTTCTTTAGTCAGTTCACATACCTTTTTCCATTCTTATATTTTTATTTTCTTTCCACCTTTATAAACTGCCTTGTTTGGTGTGATTACAGTTGTTCTTCAATTATATTCCTATTTGTTTGCTATCTTTTTTTTTTTTTTTTTTTTAATTTCAAACCTCATAGGCTACTCTACTTCTGTTTTACTCCATTTTTATCTTCCTCCTGCCCTTGCTTATTTGAGTTTTGGAGTTTTTTTTCTTCCCTTTCTCAGCTTGGAATCTATTCCTTACTTTTAGTATTTCTCCTTCCTCTATTCTCTCAAAATCATTTTCTTTTCTGCAGCCATCTTATACTCTCTTTCCTCTTTATTAATCTTTGCTCAGCTGTCACTGTTATCAACCTTGTTGTGTTTTTCCTGCAATTTTATGTTTCATTTGGTCCACTACATTTTAAGTTGTACTTTAAACCTCATATTATACTATTCCCTTTTCTCATTCCATTTTGCCATCACCTTTCCCTGTTTTAGTTATATTTTAAATTTTATTTTCTCCCTTTCTTCTCCTTGTTTCTGTTCCCTACTCTCTTTATTCTTCCTCTCTCTTCTTACTCTAAATTATTTTTCTCTCCTTCAGTAATCTAATATTCCATCTTTCCTACCTTATAATTTTCTTAATCTCTCTCCATCTTTATTAATCTTTGCTCAATTGCTGTTTATATGGCTGACTTGATGGGGTATTTTTGTTGCCTTGGGTGTGATTTTCAGGGTAACAGTGCTGTGTTAATTAGCATCTTTATAACAGCATATAAGATGTGGCAGAGGTTCTGACTACCAGCCCGCCAGCTGAAAGGGGAGAACCCGCAGGGAATGAGCCACCAATAATCAAAGTCCAAATTCAACAACACAGCCCACATACACTGAATAAAGGGCAATCCCAGAGCTGTCAGACCAGGAGATCAAAGAGATTGCACCACTGAGTCCCACAGAACTCCTACTGCACAAGCCCACCCCAAGAAGACAGGCAGGCAAAGGAGAACAACCTGGGATGCAGAAATAAACAAAAAGGGTCACCTAAAACGGGGAAACAAAGAAGGAACTTCTAATCAAAAGGAATGGAGGAACCCCCAGGGAAAGAGCTAATGAAATTGAGGCAGGCAATCAAAACAGTGGTTATAAGGATGCTCAAGGAACTCAGTGACAAGGAACTTACAGGGAATAACAACAGCATGAAAATGTATACAGAAACTATTAATAAGAAAAAAGAAAAAAATGAAGAATACAACACCTGAAATTAAAAATACACTAGAAGAAATTAAAAGCAGGTTAGCTGAAGTAGAGGGTGGCATCAGCAACCTGGAACAGAACGTAGAAACAAATAATCAGTCAGACAATCAAAATAAAAATAGGCTCAAAAAGAACAAGTATAGTTTAAGGGAGCTTCACATCAACATGAAGTGTAACAACATTTGCATCATAATAATATCTAAAGGAGAAAAAAAGGAGCAAGGGACAGAAAACCTGTTTGAAAAAATGACAGAAAACTTCCCTAACTTGATGAAGAAAAAAGTCACACAGTTCAGGAAGGACAGAGCATCCCAAACAAGAGGCCTACTCCAAGAAAATCATAATTGAAATGGCATATTTTAAATACAGACATAATTTTAAAGGCTGCAAGAAAGAAACAACTAGTAACTAGAGCTCAAATAAGGCTATCAGCTGATTTCTCAACAGAAATACTACAAACCACAAATGAAAGGTATGGCATGCAAGGACCTACAACCAACATTACTGTATCCCGCAAGGCTCTCAATTAAATGGAGGTGAAGCCCTAGTTGGTGGCTCAGTAGATAGGCGCCAGCCTGCGAACCTAAAGGTCACTGGAATCCCAGTCAGGGCACATAACCAGGTTGCAAGCCAGATCTCCAGCCAGGTCTGTTAGCTGGAGGCAGGTGAAAGGCAACCATACATGGATGTTTCTCCCCCTCTCTGCCTCCCTCCCTTTCCCTCTCTCTAAAATTAACAAAATCTTAAAAATATAAATAAATAGATGGAGGTGAAATAATGAGCTTCCCACACCAGAGTTAGGCTAAAAGAGTACATTTCCACCAACCCAGCAATGCAAGAGGTACTTTAAGGACTGCCATAAAAAGGAGAAGAGAGAGAGGGGGGGAAGAAAGAAGGAAGGAAGAGAGGGGGAGAGGGGGAAGGGGAAGAGACAGAGAAAATGGCAATGAATAAGTACCTATCAATAATAACCTTAAATGTAAATGGCTTAAATGCTCCAATCAAAAGACACAGCATAGATTAATAAACAAGAAAACATGGCATGCACATATGTTGCCTACAAGAGACCTACCTCAGAACAAAAGACCTCTGAAGACCAAAGTGAAGGGGTGGAAAAAAATATTCCAAGCAAATGGACATGAAGAGAAAGCTGGAGTAGCAATACTTATATCAGACAAAATACATTTCAAAGCAAAGCCATAGAAAAAGACAGAGAAGGTCACTACATAATACTCAAAGGAATAATCCAATAGCAAGATATAACCCTTATAAACATACAGGCACCTGATATAGGAGCACCTAAATATATAAAGAAAATCTTAGAGGACATCAGGAAAGATTGATAATAACACAGTCATCATAGGGATTTTAAAACCCCAAAATGGATAGATCAAATGGATTTAATTGATATATAATAAACCTTTCACTGAAAGAAAAGTATATACATTCTTTATAAAGGCACATTGAATTTTTTTAAAAATAGATCACATAGTAGGACATAAAACAACCCTCAATATTCAAGAAAAATGAAATCATATCAAGCATGTGCACAGATCAAAATGGATTCAAACTAGAAAGCAACCTCAAGGAAAAAACTCAAAAACATTCAAATACATGGAAATTAAATAACATGTTATTAAATAATACATGGATCAACAATGACTTCAAGAAAGATATAAAAAAGTATCTGGAGACAAATGAAAATGAACACACAACTAAAAACCTATAGGACACAGCAAAGGCAGTCCTGAGAGGGAAGTTCCTAGCAATACGGGCCTACCTAAAGATAGAAAAATCTCAAATAAACAACATAATCCTATATCTACAAGAACTAGAAGAACAATAATAAACAATGCCCAAATAGATAGATGGAAAAAATAATCAAGATCAGGGCAGAATTCAATGACACAGAGACTAAAACAATCCAAAGGAGCTGGTTCTTTGAAAAGATAAAATTGACAAATCTTTAACCAAAGTCATCAAGAGAAAAAGAGAGAAGACACAAATAAATAAAATCAAAAATGAAAGAGGAGAAATTATATCCCATACAGAGAAATGACATCCAATACAAATGGCAAAATAGCAGGTTATTAAATCAAGATTCAGAAATTGCTGCCATTTTACAAACCAATGTTGAAATATCAGAAGGAAAAACTAGGAAAAAAATCTCATTTACTGTAGGAACAAGAAAAATATATTACCCTCAGAATAAATTTAACCAAAAGGGTAAAAGGCCTGTTTTGGGAAAATTATAGAATACTGAAGAAAGAAACTGAGGAAGATACAAATAAAGAAAGCATATACCCTGTTCATAGATTAGATTTAACTTCACTAAAATGTCCATACCATCCAAAGCAATTTATAGATTCAGCGGAACTCCTATTAAAATACCAATGGCTCCAGCCAGGACACATAACCACGTTGCAAGCCAGGTCTCCAGGCAGGTCTGTAGCTGGAGGCAGATGTAAGGCAACCATACACAGATGTGTGTCTCTCTCTCTCTCTCTCTCTCTGTCTCTTTCCCTTCCCAGGTCTGTAGCTGGAGGCAGGTAAAAGGTAACCATACATTGATGTCTCTCTCCCTCTCTGTCTCTCTCCCTTCCCATCTCTCTACAAATAATAAAATCTTTAAAATAAATGAATAAAATACCAATGGCATATTTCCCAAACCTAGAATAAATATTCCAAAATTTATAGGGAACCCAAAAAGACCCAGAATACCATTAGCAATCTTGAAAAAGAAGAACAAAATCAGAGGGATCATAATACCAGCTATCAAACTGTACTACAGGGCCACTGTAATCAAACCAGTCTGGGACTGGCATTAAGAATAGACACACAGATCAACGGAACAGAAAAGAGAACCAAGAAATAAAGCCAAATCTCTACAGTCAGTTAATATTTACACAGGGGTATGAACATAAAATGGAGTAAAGATAACTTCTTCAATAAATGGTGTTGGGAAAACTAGGCTGGTACATGCAAAAATATGAAACTAGACCACCAACTTACACCATACACTAGAATAAATTCAAAATGGATAAAAGATTTAACTATAAAGTGCGACACCATAAAAATCCTAGAGGAAAATACAGGCAGAAAAACTTCAGATATCCCATGCAGCAATAATTTTGGTGATATTATCATAGGGCAACAGAAATAAAGGAAAAAATAAACAAATGGGACTAGTACATCAAACTAAAAGGTTTCTCTACAGTTAAGAAAGCATCCTCATAATGGCTAATGATAGATCAGGGTTTGATCTCCAAAATATATAAAGAACACATACAATTCAACACCCAGAAGACAAACAATACAACTAAAATATGGACAAAGGATCTAAACAGACACTTCTCCAAGTAGGACATATATATGGCCCATAAACATGAGAAGATGTTCAATATCACTAGCCATTAATCATAAAGACCAAACTACTACCCTGGCTGGTATCACAGTGGTTAAGGCGCCGGCCTGCGAACCCAAAGGTCGCAGGTTCAATTCCCCAGCCAGGGCACATAACCAGGTTGCAAACCAGGTCTCCAGTCAGGTCTGTGGCTGGAGGCAGGTGAAACGCAACCATACATTGATGTTTCTCTCCCTCTCTGCCTCTCTCCCTTCTCCTCTTTCTAAAAGTAATGAAATAAAAAATCTTTAAAGAAAAAAAAAAAAAGACCAAATTAAAACCACAATAAGATATCACCTCACACCTGTCATAATGGCCAAGGAAACCATAGTGCACTGCTGGTGGGAATGCAGACTGGTGTAGCCACTGTGGAAAATAATATGGAATTTCCTTAAAAAATGAAAAATGAAACTGCCTTTTGATTCAGTGATTCCACTACTGGGAATGTACCCTAAGAATTCTGAATCACCAATTCAAAAGAAATTATGCATCGTAATGTTCATAGCAGGGTTATTTATATTAGGCAAGTGTTGGAAACAGCCAAAGTGCCCATCAGTAAATGAGAAGATAAAAAAACTGTGGTACATTTACCCAGTGGAATATTGTGCAGCTGAAAGAAGGAACTCCTCCCTTTTGCAACAGCATGAATGGTACTGGAGAATACTATGCTAAATGAAGTAAGCCAGTGGGTGAAAGACAAATACCGTATGGTCTCACCTATAAGAGGAATCTATCTAATGAACAAAAACTAACAAAACTGCATCACAGGTATGGAAACATGGAACAAACTGAAAGTGACCAGAGCAGGGCAAACGGGATAGCAGTGGAAAAAGGCGAAGGGACTAGACAAAGACCATGTATGAATGACCCACAGACACGGACAAGTGTGGAAATTGACAGTGGGAGCAGGTGGCAGGATAGGCGAAGGTGGTCAGAGGGGAAAAATTGGGACAGCTGTAACAGAATACAATAAAAATAAAAAAATAAATCTAAAAATATTTTTAAAGCTACTAATTTCTTTCAATCTCACATTACAAATTAGATTGCTCTCATTAACAAGCAATTTTTTTCTTTTCTTCAGAAAATGTTTATACAACCTACCTCATCTCCAATGGAAATATTGGAGCATTTTCTTCCATTTTCTCCTGTTCCATTCACCCCATTCTTGCAGTAAGATTTATAATTTATTGTTACTCCTTCTGGCAATTTGCTGTTTTCCAAAATTACTTCTGAGGAAAGAGACTGAAACAAGGATTAGTTATACACAGGAAAGACAAACAAAATCCTACCATAAAATAAGTTGAATGTATAAACCTACTGAGTACAATAAACTCTTAAGAGAACAGTATCATTTAAATAAAATATTTGAAGTTAAATCCTAAGTATCTAAAAAACATAGAACCTAGAGAAACAAGTTTTAATTAATAAGGATCAACCAGTGTCACCCCAATAAATTCAAAAAGATCAATTCTTCAAAATAATGTACATGACTGAAAAGAATATTGCTTTAATTACTGAATTAAAAAATAATAATCATATAGCACAGAAGCCTGATATTAATTATGAGGAATCCTAAGAACTCAGAATCAATATATATGACCTCAGCTAACATGGGACAGATTTGCTTAGAATCTAAGGCAGCCCTAGCCAAAAAATATTAAATTAATTTAAATTAAATTAAATTTTAAAAGCCCCAAGTAGGAAGAATTCCAGCCAGTGCTTTTAAAGAATCTCAGACTGCTTAGGACAAATACAAAAGGCTGCAGCATAAATTTCCTGTAGGATGGGAATTTACTGTTAAAATTGGGAACAATTATGGGGAAGACACAGAACTGATATCTTGAAAATTGTACAAATCTATCTTTTTTCAAGTAGGATTATCCTAAAACATTTTGGGAACCCTTAAATTATGTATAAAGGGAGTTTTACTTTCTCTGAGCAATTATTCACAGCAGAGCATTGTCCAAATAGATCTTATTTAAAATGTACTCACATTGTATGCATCAATGATCAACTGAATTACATTGCTGGAATTTGCAGATAATGTTCCTACTGCTGACTTAGGGATCAAATTTTTCAGTTCCTGAAAGTAAAAGATAAACTTAAAATACAAGTATATTTATTCAACCACAGCACCTACTGAGTACGTACTACTTATTTTTAGATACCATTCTCTTATACATTTGCAAAATAATGTAAAATGCCAGAACTGAAGAAAAACACTTAATTTTATAATATGTATTAAAAATTAATATAAAATACCTTTGTAAAATCCAGTCTGTCTAGCTGGTGACATTTTTCCACATTTAAACCCAGACATATGATTTTTTTCTAATGACTAAAGAAAAAGGATCTTGGAATTTGTTATTTTTATCTCGAACATATATATATTTACCTTGTAAACTGGCTGAAATTCTTCAGTAACTGCAAAAATTGTCTGAATGTTATTTTCACTTAGTTTCTGGACAAGGTGAGCAATAGAAGGGTAATCCTAAAAAATCAGTAAAATTTAGTATGTCATTATATCCAATCAATACTGTTTTCAATCCTTTTAGAAAATCATGAATAATTTGCATATGTAACTGGATTATTTACACAAGACTGCTTGAAAATAACACAAATAATTGCTGAAGTGGGCAGTGTTACCTGTGAGTTTCTAATCCCCTTCTCTCTTTATATGTGCATAAAATTTTCCATAATAAAAGTTTTATAAAGAAGATTATCTATGTATATTAAATGTCAGAACAATGAAATTAAAATATTGCCAGTTATTAAAGGTCATATTATCTATCACTTAAGAAAAGACCAAGATTCATCAAAGTTTACATTTCTTCCAGGACCTAAATAATTTGCCAGTCTTTACTTTTAGTAGAGGAAGGGTGCTTATCTGCAAGACAACATAAATTGTTTAGAAATAATATCAAATTTGCTAACAAATGATTCATGCCAAGTGAAAGGAGAGGCAGCTATGGTCATGGCATGAGTAACTAACTAAGTAGCTCCTTTCACCCTATTGAGGCTCTTGACTAGGAGAAAGGGAAAAAGCACAAAACCCTGTCTTTATAAGCAGCAATACTAGCTTTCCTACTACACATGAGGTCAGGACACTTACCAAAATAACAAAATCTCAAATCCTGAAAAACCCACAAGCCTGTCACCCACAATCCTCTTAGTATTAGACACTAAAATTCAACAAGAATCCATTCAACATGTAAGGAATTAAGCACTTACATAATAATGGCTCATTGTGTATACATTATTTTCCAGGTGACACTGTCCATCATTTGGTAAAACGATGCCACCAAGTTTCCCATCTCCAGCAAAGTGAAACCCAGCGTCCGTAGAAAACACCAGCAGCCGTGTAACATTCCTCCAGCCAATCAATGACTTGAATAAGATTATAATTTTAAAATATTACTCACAATAATTCATATAGGCTATCACTATACTTTTAACCTTATTTTTATCTTTTCTTGTCGCAGTGCTAATCTTATTCTTACTTCTAAACACAGAGCCTACTGTAAACTACATCTTGCCTGGTTATCCATTTTTCTCAGCTCTTTTTTAGAAACTGTATCTTTTAAATCAATGTCTGTCTCCCCATTAGAAAGTAAACTAACTCATTCCATGCATGGCCATGCATGGCAGGGACTGCATCAAGTAGTGTTTATATTCATACCTGCAACAGCTTGCACAGTGCTCAGCACGTAAGTACTTCACATGTAAAAAATGTCCCAGGCCCTGCCTTCCTTTACAGTCCTGATGCTGTCTGTATCCTTCCATCCTCATTCTAGCAAGATTTCTTTATTAGCCCTCCACAGGCCTTCCTTCTTTAATTATAGATGAAAATGATCTTCTCCCAAGACCTACCCTGCTTTACCCACCATTCTAACACATCAGCAATACTTATTTGTCCATTGATTTTATTCTCTATCTTACTCAACAAAGAATTTAATGTAGCAATACAATCTTCTTGTCTCTTGGTAATTCTATCTGCCTAAATTCACCCAATACACCCTAGTAAGACTGTAAATTCCTTAAAGGCAGAAATTAAGATTATTAATGCTGGCAACTCAGTGGATGTAGAGAAGTAGGTGAAACAGTTACTCTCAACCAGCCTAACAGTCCAAAAGAGTGCAGTGGCCATGGGAGCTAAAGATTGTTTTAACCCCACAGGCGGAGGCAACAGTTACAGGTAACCCAGAATGCTCACTTGATGGTGAGCTGCTAACAGAATCACAAGCGAATGGTTGGAAAGAAAAGAGGTCTCAGGAAGCACTACCTAGAATATAATCTTTCTTCCCCTTTAAAAGCAGGCTATCCTTACAGTGTAACTACCCACAGTAATAATACTATAGTAGTTAATATCTGCTGAATGCTGAGTGGAACTTTATATGGATTACTAAATTTAAACTTCAGAATAGCACTGTACATATAGCTATAATTATCCCTTCAAAAGGAAAAAGAAACAGTCCTCCATAACAGCGAATTAAATTGCCTAAGATCAGTAGAGACAGGCAAATGTAAAGTCATGTTCTAATAGTCTAAAGACTGCTCTCTTAACCACTATGCTAAAGTGTTACACCATATTAATTATCTTGGATATTAGTTAGCACGTTAGCAAAAACTGGTTGAAAATAACCATTAAGAAATACCTGGAATCAAGAAAGAACTTTGAGGGAATAGGGGTACTACAAGGGAAAAAAGAAAGAAAATGACATAGTAGCAGGTACTTAGGACAAACTTTACCCAAGTGCCCATGAATAGATGAGTGGACAAAAAAGCTGTGGTACATATATACAATGGAATACTCAGCCATCGAATAAATGAAATCTTACTTTTTATGACAGTATCAATAGACCTAGAGGGTATTATGCTAAGTGAAGTAAGCCAGACAGGGAAAGGGCAAGTACTATATGACTATATGATTTCACTTATATATGGAATCTAATGAACAAAATAAAGAAACAAAATAACAACAGACTCCTAGATAAAGACTGATGGTTGACAGAGGGGAGGGGCACTGCAAAATTGAGTAAAAAAGTGAAGGAATTAAGTATAAATTGTTAGTCACAGAACAGTCACAAAGATGTAAATGATACCACAGGGAATATAGTCAAAAATACTGTAATAACTATGTGTGGGGCCAGGTGGGTACATGAAGTACGGGGGGACCACTCCGTAAAGTACACGACTATCTAATCACTATGCTGTACATCATAAACTAATACAGAATAATACTGAGCATAAACTGTAATAGAAAAAGACAAACTTTATCTAACTCACAATATTTTCTAATTTTAGCTTCAGCTACAGCATAAGGTCATCTCAAAATCTCCAGCTGGTAAATGAGTCCAATGACGATGAGCTCGCTACTAGTGAAAACATTATAATTAAAATCACAAATATTTCATGTCTTCTCAAAATATATATTCTCAGCTTGCAAATTAGGATTTAAAAAGTTATTTCTTTCTTTCTGAATTACTAAAACACAGGAAAAGGCCTATTTAAAGGTGATGAACAGGCCATAGCTGGTGGCTCAGTGGATGGGTACTGGCCTGCGAACCCAAAGGTCCCTGGCTCAATTCCCAGCCAAGGCACATAACCAGGTTGCAACCCAGGTCTCCAGCCAAGCCTGTAGCTAGAAGCAGGTGAAAGGCAACCATACATTGGTGTTTCTCTCCCTCTCTGGCTCTCTCCCTTCCCTTCTCTCTAAAAATAATAAATAAAATCTTTTAAAATAAACAGATAGATAGATGATGAACAGAAGAAAAGTGACCAAAGGAAATGATGTGAAGTTACTCTCCATCTCAAAACTGTTAATGCTCCTGCAACACCTCAGACGACCTCAGTTCGATCTCTACACACAACCAGAACATTAGAGCACCTAGGCCTCTTCTCAAAGCCCAGAACACCAGCTAAAGTAAAGCTGAAGTGGCTCACTATTTCAAATGGAAAGCATTCTGGATTTTTAAATGAACTTCATGCCCGGTTCAAATACAGACATAATGATTACATACACATTTATAAAGCACTTGTAGCTGGAGGAAATTTAAGGGAATTCTGCACCTCTCTGGAATAATTGGGTATAATATGGTAATGATGTAGTTTTCTTTCTAGCTGATAGCAGAATCACACTTAAAAGTCACACAAATAATATCCCTTTGTAAAAAATGAGAGCACTTACCCCACAAACTGCAACTTGCATGATTGCATCAAAGCCACCTTCTGGAGAATCCAAATTTCCAGATATGCGTTGTTGACCAACAAGTTTGTTAAATACGTCCCCTTGATCAGTAAGACTGAGCACATTTTTGTAACTAAATGGGCTGGTGCAGTTCTGATCACCTGTGCAAGGGTTCCTGAGCTTGGCTGGTGTTGTACTTATATAAGGCATCACAGTCTTCTCTACAAATGAACCAAACCCTGTGCAGGAAAAAAGCATAAAGAGAGACAGGTGGATGGATAAATGAATAAACTTGCATTAAAAAAATAAATCAAGAATGTGAGCCAAAACAAATCACCACATGTGAGTCAATCTTTTCCCTTAATAAGAAACAACAGGTTTGGAAAAGACCATTAAAACCTGAAAAATCCAGAGGGAAAAAGAGTAGATGGCAGTGCTGATGTTGTGCTCAAGTGCCAGAGCAGCTGGAGGATAGGGTAGAGAGCATGAGATGTCTGTAGGTCCCCTCGAATTGTAGTGGTAAGCATCTGGACTCAAGGGTGCACAAAGCCCAGAGGCTGTAGAGACCTACAGGAGAGCAGATGAGACAGTTCCAAACCAGCCAGGCCTACAGGCTGAGGTCAGCTCTGAGCAGTGGTGGCTTGGCCCAGAGGGACGGCTCTGACTAAAGACAGCTTCAGGCTCCCCAGTGAACAGAAATCTGAGCAGGGAAGTGGGGACAGTGAGCACAAACTCAGGGTAATTGAAGAACTGAACTCCTACAGGGCAGGGACTGTGTGAGAGCGGGCTCCAGAGGCTGAGGGAGAGGAAGGGCCTCCTGGGGCTGGAGGTGGAAGAGGGGGCCCATACGCCACGGTGAGGAGGAGCCAGGAGCATGGAAGCGCATAGGCAAGGGCAGCACGAAGGCAGAAAACTGCCGCTGCACCAACCAGAGAGAGAAGGCAGCTCAGAGCCCCAGCTCGAAGGGAGGTCCAGCCCTGCACACCCAACTATTGCACAGGCTCCCACAGAAGCTGCAGCTACACTATGTGAGAGGGGAACCCATTGCAGACAGCAAAAACCTCCTCTAAGAGCTGGCATGGGAGGGCTAGCCATCTCCTGCTAGCTGTCACTGTAGGGCTCCCCACAGAACCAGGTGACCACTGCAGATAGGGGAAATCTCCTCAAGGAGCTGGAAGGAGCAGGTTAGCCATCAACCCCAGATGATTCTCCCCACAAAACCAGCACTCCAAGGGAGAGTCCCAAACACCAGCAGTGCGGAAACCCAGCTAGGCTACTGGAGGGCCAGCCTACCCAGAGGTGTGGCACTCAGAACCAGCCCTGACTGGAATAGACTCCAAAGTGATAGGCATTGCCACTCCAAGGCCCTGCAGCCTGACTGCAGACTACAGACTTGACCAAGGAAAAGAGGCAGACTCAGGAAATGAATTGCTGCTAATCTCAAGCACCTGAGTAAAACTGAGAGCTACTATATGAACTATTAATCCTTAATGAGCAGCTCAATAACAATATATGAGATGTGATAGAAGTGTCTCTCAATCAGCCAACTGGAGTGAAAGGAGCAACACATAAAACAAATCCAAAATATAACCAACAGCCCAAATTAATGACATAAAGGGCACCCCAAGAGGAACAAATTCAGGAAATCTAGGAGACTGCAGCAGTGAACCCTATAAATCTCCTAACACAGGTCACTCCACAAAGGCAGGGAGTCAAAGCAGATTAACCCAAGAAACAAAAACAAGCAACAGACACCCAAAATGGGGGGGCGGGGGCGGGGGAACCACCAAACAGAATGAGAAATGAATGAAAGAGAAACAAGCAACCTATCAGATATGAAATTCAAAAAAATATTTATAAGAAAACTCGGCAAGCTGAAAGAAACCAACAAAGAACTCCAGGGCAACTACAAAGAGCTTACTGAAAATTACACCAGCATTAAAAAGGACTTAGAACCCATCAGTAAGAACCAGGAGGAAATGAAGAACATAATCTCAGAATTAAAGAACACAATACAAGGAATTCAAAGCAGGTTAGATAAAGCAGAGAACTAGATCAGCGAATTGGAGGACAACAAAGAAAAAGCATTGCAAGAAAATGAAAAAAGATGGAAAAGAATGAAGAAGTTTAAAAAAAAAAAAAACAAACAAAAAGAATGAAGAGGTTTTGAGAGAGATACAAGACAACGTGAAACGCAACAATATCCGTATTGTAGAGACACCAGAAGGAGAAGAGAAACAAGGAATAGAAAACTTGTTTGAATAAGTAATGACAGAAAACTTCCCTAAAATGATGAGTGAAAAGGTCGTTCAGGTTCAGGAAGCAGAGAGGGTTCTAATGAAGATGAACCTAAACAGGTTTACTCCAAGACACATCATAATTAAAATGGCAACCTTCAAAGACAAAGAAAGTATCTTAAAAGCATCAAGAGAAAAAATAGCTAATAACATATAAGGGAGCTCCAATAAGGTTATCAAATGATTTCTCAACAGAAATGATACAAGCCAAAAGGGAATGGAGAAAAATACTCCAAGTAATGAAAAATAAAGGCCTGCAACCAAGAACACTCTACTCAGCAAGGCTCTCATTCAAAAACAAAGGTGAAGTAATGAGTTTCCCAGACAAAATAAGGCTAAAAGAATACACCTCCACTAAAGCAGCATTGCAAGAAATGCTAAGAGGTCTGCTTTAAAAAGATGAAGAAACACAAACAGAGAGGAGTACAGGAAAAAAGGGGAAAAATATCAATGGAGAGGTACCTGTCAATAATAACCTTAAACATAAATGGATTAAATGCATCAATAAAGACATAGGGAAGCTGAATAGATAAGAAAACATGACCCACAAATATGCTGTCTATAAGGACCCACCTCAGAACAAAAGATCAACACAGACTGAAAGTGAAGGGATAGAAAAATATATATCAAGCAAATGGATATGAAAAGAAAGGCTAGGGTAGCATTACTTATATCAGACAAAACAGATTTCACAATGAAGGACATAAAAAGAGACAAAGAAGGGCATTTCATAATACTTTAGGGAACAGTCCATCAAGAAGACATAACCCTTATAAATACATACACACCCAACATAGGCAACCCAAATATATAAGGAAAATCTCGGAGGACTTCAAGAAGGATATAGACAGCAAGACACTCATAGTAGAGAATTTTAATACCACATTATCAACAATGGACAGTTCTTTCAAGCAAAAAAATAAAAAAAGTACCAAGGAGATTATAGCATTGAACAACACTTTAGATGAATTGGACGTATCTGACATATACAGAACATTTCACCCGAAGAAGCAAAAATACACATTCTTCTCTAATGCACATAGAACATTCTCAAAGACAGACCACATGGTAGGACACAAAACAAGCCTCCACGAATTCAAGAAAATGGAAATCATACCAAGCATCTTCTCAGATCACAATGACTTGAAACTAGAAACCAATCTCAAGGAAAAAATCCAAAAATAATACAATTCATGGAGACTGAATAACAAGCTATTAAATAAGGAATGGGTTAAAAATGAGATCGAAGAAGAAATCAGAAAGTATCTGGAAACAAATGAAAAAAAAATTCACAACACCCGAAAACCTATGGGACACAGCAGTTTTCAGGGGGAAATTCATAGCAATACAGGTATACCTAAAAAGACTAGAAGAAACTCATACAAACACCCTAACCATAAAGCTTCAAGACCTAGAACAGCAACAATAAACAAAGGCAAGAGCAAACAGAAGGAAGTTAGTTATCAAGATCAGAGCAGACACAGAAACAAAGGACAATTCAAAGGATCAACAAATCCAGGAGCTGGTTTTTTGAAAAGATAAAACAAAATTGAAAAATCATTAACTAGACTCACCAAGAAAAAAACAGAAGACCCAAATAAACAAAATCAGAAACAACAGAGAAGTCACAACCAATACTACAAAAATACAAAGGATTGTAAGAAATTATTAAATACAACTATCTGACAAGAAATTTGACAACCTGGCTGAAATAAACAAATTTCTGGAAATGTATAATCTACCAAAACTCAAACAGGAAGCAGAAAGCCTGAATAGGATGATAACTAATGAAATTGAAGAAGTAATTGAAAAAAATCCCAGCACTCAAGAGCCCTGGACCAGATGGCTGGCTACAAAGGTGTATCTGATCAAACATTAAGGAAAGAGCTAACTTCTATCCCCCTTAAACTACTTCAAAAAATCCAGGAAGAGGGAAGACTCCCAAACTCTTTCTATGAGGCCAGTATTATTCTAATCCCAAAATCAGGTCAAGACCTAACAAAGAAAGAAAACTACAGGCCAGTATCTCTGATGAACAAAAATTACAAAATTCTCAACAAAATATTGGCAAACCGGATCCAGCTATATGATAAAAAAATGATAAACCATGACTAAGTGGGATTCATCCCAGAGATGCAAAGATGGTTCAATATTCGCAAATCAATAAATGTAATACACCACATAAACAAACTGAAAGATAAAAACCATGTGATCATACCAATAAATCCGAAAAGAGCATTTGATAAAGTAAAGCACCTATTTATGATAAAAAGGCTCAGCAAAATGGCAATAGAGGGAACATACCTCAACATAACAAAGGCCATATATGAAAAACCTGCAGCTAACATTATACTCAACAGGCAAAAACTGGAAGCCTTTCCCTTAAGATCAAGAACAAGGCAAGGGTGTTCACTCTCTCCACTTCTATTCAACATACTTTTGGAGGTTCTAACCACAGCAATCAGCCAAGAAAAAGGAATCTAAGGCATCCACGTTTGAAAGGAGGAAGTAACACTGTCATTATTTGCAGATGACATGATAGTGTGCATAGAAAACCCTGTAACTATAATCTTCCCTGAAAAACTACTTCAACTAATAACTGAATTTGGCAAAATAGCTGGATACAAAGTCAATATCCAGAAATTGAAGGCATGTTTATTCAGCAACAATGAAACATCAGAGACAGAAGCTAGAAAACAAATCCCATTTACCACAGCAACGAGGAAAATGAAGTACTTAGGAATAAACTTAACCAAGAAAGTAAAGGACCTGTACTCAGAAAACTACAGAACACTGAAGAAAGAAGTTAAGGAAGATACAAATAAATGGAAGCATATGCCATGTTCATAGTTGGGAAGAATTAACATCATTAAAAATGTCCATGCTATCCAAAGCCATCTACAGATTCAATGCAATCCCTATAAAAATACCAACATCATTATTTCACAGAATTAGAACAAACACTTAAAAAATTCATATGGAGTCAAAAACTACCCCAAATACCTATAGCAATCCTGAGAAAGAAGAACAAAGTAGATGAAATCACAATACCAGATATCAAGCTATATTGCAAAGCAATAGTAACCAAAACAGTCTGGTACTGGCACAGAACAGACAAACAGATCAATGGAACAGAACAGAGGATCCAGAAATAAACCCAGAACTCTACGGGCAACTAGTATTCAACAAAGGGGGAAGGAACATAAAAGGGAGTGCAAATGGCTTCTTCAACAAGTGGTGTTGAGAGAACTAGACAGGCACATGCAAAGAAATGAAACTAGACCACCAGCTTACATCATAAACCAGAATAAACTCAAGATGGACAAAAGACTTAAACATAAGCAGTGCCACCATAAAAGCTCTAGAGGAAAACATAGGCAAAAAAATTGCAGATATTCCACGAAGCAAAATCTTCACTGAAATATCTTCCAAGGCAAGAGAAATAAAGGGACAAATAAACAAATGGGACTACATCAAACTGTGAAGTTTCTGCTCAGCCAAAGAAAACACTGACAAAATAAAAAGGGAGCCAACCATATGGGAAAACATATTTCCCAATGACACCTCAGACAAGGGTATGATGTCCAAAATATATAAAGAGCTAACACAACTCAATACCAGGGAGACAAACAACCCAATTATAAACTGGGCAAAGGACCTGAACAGATACTTCTCCAAGGAAGACATACAAAGGGCTCATAAGCATATGAAAGAATGTTCAACATTTCTAGCCATCAGAAAGATGCAAATTAAAACCATAATGAGATACCACCTCAGACTTGTCAGAATGGGCATCATTAACAAATCAACAAACAGCAAGTGCTGGCAAGGATATGGAGAAAAGGGAACCCTGGTGCACTGCTGGTGGGAATGCAGACTGGTGTAGCCACTATGGAAGACAGTATGGAATTTCCTCAGAAAACTAAGAATAGAATTACCTTATGACCCATTGATTCCACCACTAAGATTATACCCAAAGAATCTTGAAATACCAATTCAGAAGAACCTATGCACTCTTATGTTCACAGCAGCGCTATTTACAATAGCTAAGTCCTGGAAACAACCTAGGTGCCCTTCAGTGGATGAATGGATCAAAAAACTGTGGTATATTTACACAATGGAGTTCTATACAGCAGAAAGAAAAAAGGAACTTCTATCATCTGTGATAGCATGGATGGAACTAGAGAATATCATGCTTAGTGAAATAAGCCAGGCAGCAAAAATTAAATACCACATGTTCTCATTTAATGAACAAACAAACAAACAAACAAACAGAACCAGAGACATGAATAAAAGAAACACACTTTCAGTGTGCAGAGGAGAGGGGGAGAGGGGGAGGGGGAGAAGGAGGCAAAGAAGGAGAACAGTTTAGTCAAAAAACTAACACGGATGACACCCATGGACATGGACAACATGCAGTATTGACTGTGGGTTGGGGGGATGGGAGGGTGGGGGAGAGCAGAGGGAGAAAAATGAGATAAATGTAATATAACAACAATAAAAAATTAGTTTTAAAAAAAGGGGGAAATGGGTGGGTGGGGAAGAGGACAGAGGGGAGCAAAAAGGGGATGGATATAAAACAACAATAAAATTTTTTAAATAAATAAATGACGAAAAATCTAAATCCGAAGTAGGATTGGGTACAATGACTAGTGCAGTCATATTAATTAGTAATGAAATAGAATCTGAGTACTCAACATGTTTATAAAATCCTATGAATACAAGCATGCATTTCATCATCCATTTGGTAGACTATTTGCCATTCATATATGTGTGGGTTTTACATTCTCAGATTCAATGAACTACAGATCAAAAATATGTATTTTTTAAATTTCAGAACATTCCAAAAAGCAAAATTTGAATTTGTCATGTACCAAGCACTATGATGAATCCACATGAACAAAGTGAAGTGAAGATTGGCCCTGCTTTTGCCTAAATGCAAATACCATTCTACATAAGGGACTTGAAGATCTGTGGATTTTGGTATCTGCAGTGGGTCCTGGAACCAATCCTCTGTGGATGCAAGGGAAAATTGTAATCTGTGTGAAATAACATGGTAACATACATAACAAGGAGGCAGAAAGATTATTAGATATGTGACAAGAATTACCAGTCCTCTCTGAAAGAAAAAGCTAAAATCTGGGGTCTTTACATCACAAGCATATGATGAAGAATAAAAATGCCAAGAGTTATAGAAATAAAAATTATTAATTTTCTCAATATTCTCACCTATCCTGAAGTCAGAAGTAATGCTCTCCATTTTCTTCATCAGTTCTGTTCCAAGACTTTTTACATTTTCCAAGTCATCTTTCATAGAGTAAGAGAGGTCCATTAAGTAGTAGAGATCAATGGGATAGTCTTCTGCTCTCTTGAATTTTAATGCAAATGTCTGTGGCTCCCCTAAACAGGTATTAGAAAATGAAATTAGCTTGTCAGCAATAAAAAGCAATGAAAAATAAAATAAACTGTATTAACAAGGTAAACACCACAAAATGAAATTATTGCTGTAATTTTTATAAAACCTATTGAAATTCCATAGGTAATGCAATGGTTGTATAATTAATTTCATTCACAAATGTGCAAAATGCCAGGCCACGGTGATGCAAGATGAAAGAAGACATCATCCACAGTGGATGAGTCAGACAAAAATGGTCAATTTAGAACTAACAAAAAGGAAAACAAGCAGATGGAACAACATGAATGATACTGGGATGGTTGGGAGGGCTTATTATAGAGTGCCTCTAACTTTTTAAAGTTCGAAGTCAAGACTGTTATCTGTTTAATGGGATCCTACTACATGCAAATAACAAATTCTGGGTTTTAGAGACAGACTTATTAAGCAACTACAGCAAAAATACAAGAAAACAATGAAGATTTGAATAAAAACAATGAAGGAGAGATGTGTAAAAGGCGTTAAGTGTAATTCACTTAGGAAATTTTTGAGAAATAGAAGGTTTTGTGAAAAATCGTTAAATTCTTAACTTGTAGATTATCTCTATACAGAGATTTATAGAAGGCAGTTCCTTAAATGGGTTTTAAGCTTAAAGAGAAAACTGTGTGACAATATACAAATGGTTTTAAAGCCATGAAAGTCAACAATTAAGTGGACTGCAAAGAGAAAAGAAGAAAAAAAAAACAAAAAAAAAATTACAAAGAGATCAAAGAAAAACTACAAGTGAAACCACAGGAACCAAGAGAAAAAGAGTATTTCAAGAGGCTCAAAGATACCACTTACTACAGAAAGCCTAAAAGAAAAAAGGTTCCCCAACAAGGATCCACTAGGCTCAGTGGTTCAGGTGATGGCTGAGCTTTGCCAGCACAGGTGTGAAGAAGCCTGATTATACCAGATTGAAGATGGAATGGAAGTCACAAACATGAGGAATGTGTACCACCTTTTTGAGAGAAAGAGGATGGCAAATGGAGCAGGAATAGGGCTTGTGTTCTTTATTTGTGGTTGTTTTTTAGATGCAAGATCGACACAGATTCTTACAAAAACCTTAATATTTTTACAACACTAAACATGCAAAGGAAAAATATGTTAAAATATTATCTTTATGTTATGTAATTACACCAAAGAATGGACACTTTTATTTTTTAAACCCATTAACTATAATATTTTATTAATTTTTAACAGAATTTACCTTGAACATTAGGCATATTATTTTTATTTCAAGTACATGTGTCTTAAAAATCTAAAAATTCTGAAATTTAATGTATTCCACATTTCTTTTTGATAGCCCATTCACATATGAAATAAATGCTCAGCAAAAACTGGTGAGACTTTACTATAAAGTCAGAAAGCTCAAGTAATAGAAACAAAAGTATTCACAAAAGTAGATTTCTATACCTGATCTTAACTGCAAAACCAACTGCTGTGGTTGAATCTGCGTGATATCTTCTGGCTGGAGCTTCTCTGCTGCTTTGCTACGATTGGTTACATTCTTATTTTTCTTTATATCTTTTGAACCTCTGGGATTTTCTATGTCATCTGGATGACAACCCTTGTTTTTTAAAGCTTCTAAATCATCACATCGTGCAGAAGTAGGCATTCCTTCTTGTAAAAATGTCTAAATGACACATAAAATATAGATAAAAATAAGTAATATAATAGTTAAATCTTTTATAGAATTGCAAATACAGAATTGCAAAAATCAAGTGGTTTCCTTCATCCAAACAAAGTGCTCCTATCTATAAATATTTTCCTTGACAGTACCCTATACTAATATATTAGTATTTTAATGATACTTCAGACTAATCTAAGTGTACACATTTTAATTGTCCTACCTTAAAATTCAGAATATCTAATCAAAGAAATTTCTTCAGTGAAATCACTTATTCAGCATGGTTAACAGGAACTAATAATGGATAATGCACCCAATTATCAGTATTTTTTCCCTAAAATTTCCCTTAGAAAAATCCTTAAAAGCCTCTCACATTATGTATCATTCTCTATCACAATATTTTATACAACTCAATGTTTATGGAAAAGATGTTATCATCCTAAAAGCATCTTGATTAATGGTGTTAATTATTAATTTTTTTAATGACCGAGAAATTAAGCACAAATTTAGTATTCCTGGGGGTCTAA
Source organism: Noctilio leporinus (assembly GCA_004026585.1). Taxonomy (NCBI): domain Eukaryota; kingdom Metazoa; phylum Chordata; class Mammalia; order Chiroptera; family Noctilionidae; genus Noctilio; species Noctilio leporinus. The sequence goes on from PVIW01004314.1 coordinate 77,816, forward strand.
AAAAATTGCAAGGCTATTACAGTAAATAAGGCTTTTAAAATTAAAAATACAGTGAATGATTATTTACAAAGCTTAGGAATATATTTCCACAGAGTGAATTTAAAAAACAAAAATGGTCCTAATGGTATGTAGTACTTGTGGCTTGGAGTAAAATTTCCAGTAGTGACATGATTTCAAAATGTGTTACACCTCAAACAACTTATATGAAAATTAAAATTTTATCAGATGACCAAAGAAGTACCTTACTAAAAACAAAAACACTGCTTTTAAGATGTATATAAAGATTTTGAATATTTTTCATAAAATGTGAGTAGAAGCAATGTAAACAATGATAGTATATGTGTATGTATGTATATCATTTGAAAATATGTACATATAACTAAGTCAATTATTGTAAAAGACATTTGTCATATATCCCTAAAAATTTTATATTTAGTTGGCCAAAAACAATTTTAACCTTGACATTGGGAAAATGAGAAAATGCCTTTCATTGGGGTAACCTACATTTGCTTTTGTATGGTATTTTATTATCTACCAATTTTATGATGCTGTATACAGTAAGATTACTTAAATACAAAATATACACAAATGGTTTCGATCAGTTATATTTTAAGGAAAACATCACTCTGAATTGTTATTTTTTTGCTGTTATTAAAAAATATTTTATTTATTATTTCCAGAGATAGGGGGTAGGGAGAGAGGCAGAGAAGGAGAGAAACATCAATGTATGGTTACCTTTCACCTGCCCCCAGCCACGGACCTGGCTGGAGACCTGGCTTGCAACCTGGTTATGTGCCCTGGCTGGGGAATTGAACCAGCAACCTTTGGGTTCGCAGGCCAGCACCTTATCCACTGTGCTACCCTCCAGGGCCTTGAATTGTTATTTTAAAAGTGAAACATAACCCTTCTATAGTAGAGAAACAACTGCAAAGAAATGCTGTGAATGGAATGGTTCAAAGTTGCATGGCTGTTAGGTATTATTACACCTAAAATACCACCAAAGTGCAAAAAACATACTACCCAGCCCATTCTTTCTTTCCAAATATTAGCCAATCAGGAAAACTTTAAAATTATAGCATGCAAGTAAAATTTCGCTATACATACAAAGTGTGTCTAGAAGGTATCCAGACATGTAATGTGAAAAAAGACATTTATTGAAGAAGATCCAAGATACAAGAAACACTGTACATGGGACAATGACACCTTACTCAGTTCCCTTCAAAGTATACACCTTGGGACATCATACAGGTCTCCCAATCGCCATCAGTTGCCTCTGTTGTATTTTCCTGAAACTCATCAATGGTCTGAAATCTCTTTCCTTTCAAAGGTGATTTTAGTTTTGGGAACAGCCAGAACTTGCAGGGCATCAAATGTGGGATTTACGGGGGCTGAGTCATCTGAGTGATTTGATGTTTCACCAGAAAGCTCTGCACAAGATGTGATGCGTGAGCAGGTACCTTGCCATGATAAAGCTGCCAATCACCAAATACCCATAGCTGCAGCTTTCTGCATCATCCAAATAGTTTTCCAGGAAGAATGTTTCAAGCTCAGTACAAAATTTGACGCAGATTCATTGCTCTACTAGCTCATTCATGCTGAATGCAATGGGCCACAAACTACATATGCTCACTCAATGGCAACTACCACCCCACATTGGCTAGTATGGGTAAAATCATCATTGCTCATGCTTGCACACTTCAGTCCACTCTCCTTGGCTGCCAGGTTACATGGATGTTGTGCAAACTGTTCTTGTTATATTATAATAGTTGGCCTTTTTCCAGGCAGATCTTGTATTCAAAAATAACCTTTAATAATTTGAGAACCATTCTGTGAAAATCAAAAAGCTAAAATATTTAAAGTCTCCAATTTAGTTCTAGAATAACATTTTTACTTTTTAATTTTATCTTTATTGTATTTTTTCCCATTACCATTTCGTACCCTTATATTCCTCTTCCCTCAGCTATCACCATACTATTGTCCATGTCTGTAAGTCCTTTTTCCTTTTTACTCAACCCCTCCACCCACTAACCCGCTAACCCACTCCCCCTATTAGCTGTCATCTACTATGAGTCTGGCCCCATTTTCCTTGTTAGTTCAGTTTCTTCATTAGATTCCACATCTGAGTGAGATCATATGATATTTGTCTTTCTCTAACTGGCTTATTTCACTTAATATAATGTTCTCCAGGTTCATCCATACTGTTGCAAAGGGTAAAATTTTCTTTTTTACAGCCAAGTAGGATTTCATTGTATAAATATCCCATAGTTGTTTTATCCAGTCATCTATTGATGAACAATTGGGATGCACTTCAATGAACATAGGGGTGCTTATGTTCTTTCAAATTAAGTGTTTCTGGGTTCTTTCAGATATACTCCCATAAGTAGGACTGCTGGGTCAAAAGGCAGATTCATTTTTAATTTTTTGAGGTTATCTTATACTGCTTTCCACAGTGGCTGCACCAATCTGCATTCCTACCACCAGTACAAAAGGGTTCCCCTTTCTCTGCATTCCCAGCACTTGTTGATTTATTGATGATAGCCAGTCAGGCACAATATCTTATTATGGTTTTAATTTGCATTTCTTTGACAATTGAGCATCTTTTCATGTCTGTTGGCCATCTGTAAGTCCTCTTTGGATAAGTGTCTATTAATATTCTTTGCCCATTTTTTAATTGGGTTATTTTATTGGTGATAAGTTTTTTAAGTTCTTTATAAAATTTGGATATTAACTTCTTACAGATGTATCAGCAAATTATATTCTCCCATTCTGTAAGTTGTCTTTCATTTTATTTATTATTTTTTTGCAGTGCAAAGAATTTTAATTTGAGGTAGTCCCTTGTGTTTATTTTCTTTTGTTTCCCCGGTGTGGGAGATATTGCTAATAAAATATTACTATGAACCATGTCTGAGATTTTGCTGCCTCTGTTTTCTTCTAGGATCTTTAAGATTTAAGGTCTAACATTTAAGTCTTTGATCCATTTTTAATTTCTTCTCATGTGTTGTATAAGCACTGGGTCAAGTTTCATTTTTCGGCATGTATCTGTCCAATTTTCCCAACACCATTTATTCAATTATTTTTAGTCTATCGTATGTGTTTTCTTCCTTTGTCAAATATTAATTGAATATAAAGGTATGGGTTTATTTCTGAGCTCTCTGTTCTGTTCCACTGATCTGATCTATGTGTCTGTTTTTATGCCAGTACCATGCTGTTGTGATTACTATGGCCTTATAGTACAGTTTGATACTAGGCAATGTGATTTCTCCAACTTTGTTCTTTCTCAGGATTGCTGTTGCTATGCAGGGCCTTTTGTGGTTCCATATAAATTCAAATACCATTTTTAGGAAGACAGAAATCACCATTACAAAAATTTTGAAATAGTGATAGAACTTTCAATTTTGTATTTTACATGGTCAAACCATATTTAATCAGTTATGTTAAGCAGGCACCTGAAATATGTCAGGGGCCAAATGCCTGAGTAACAACCAGAGTAAAAATAACAAGGGTTTAACCATCTGATACTATTAATACTGTCAATAAATTACGTATCTTTAAAATGACTTTTCTTCACCTCCTGTTCTAACTCATTTGTTCATTCAACATTCAATAAGCTTTGGGGAAGATGCCATGCATGTTAAGCAACGTACAGATGACAAACGTGAATAAAACTTAAACCCTGGTTTTAATGGGTTTTTATTAGGATGTAAATCAATTCCACATTGGTTTAACTCAAATATAATTAGAAGAGTTAATTCATATTATCTCCCATCAGAAAAAAGGGGAAAAAATCTAAGATAGGCAAATTAAATGCCTCAAGTTTTGAGGGAGGCTATATAATAGAAATATTCTACAAAAGTGAGTTATATATGTACATATATATTTATATATTTTTTAAATGGGTAATTACATTAAAAGAAAAAAGCGGAAAATTAATCTTAATTTTATATATTATTAGCAGTTCAAAATTATTAAAATTTTAATCATTAAGTCTTCAAGCTTTGGTATTTGAGGCTTACAGGGATTCTCCATGTGGACCACCCATACTTCAAGTGCTCAAGCCACTTATGCCCAGAGACTACTACTGTTGAACAGCACACTCCAGACCATCATCACACCATATTGCACACAGAGCTGAAGCTTATTCAATTAAACATTGATTTAAGTAAAAATTCCTATCTACCTCTTCCCAGGATAATTTTCTGTAACAATAAATGACTATAGAATAACTGGAAAGGACCTGTGCAATCTTACTTACTGAATTTGTACACCATCCACAGTTTGGCCCTGCTTGTATACATTCTCCACATGATTTGGCATTTGCTTTTAAGCATCTATTTTCATCTGTCCAGAGAGAAAAGAAAAGACCACTTTACTTGACATTTCAAGACAGAAAATAATAAAAAAGCTGGACCATAATGATAAATAATGCAATATATACAAATGATAAATATGAATATTACAATCCAGACCTGCCCTAAAGAGGCCCCTAAGAGCAGAGATTCTGGATTACCTTGACACAAAGCCATAAACAGTTATTGTTCTCATCTTCTACAGGAAAGACTAGATAGCATTAACCTATGATATATACATTTATCCAGTCAAAGGCATAATTTAAAGATCTATCATAATGGATAGTCATAATTGACAGGAGTTTTCTTATAATTAGGGAGAATATTACTTATTTTCCTTTAACTCATACTACTACAACCATATCCCATAAATACCTTGAGCGATTTTCCCTTTAGTTTTATATGAAATATCTGAGAAGTCCATATTCACCCAATCCACAATCCCATGGTGTATTTTTTTAGGCTCTGCATTCAAAGTATGTCTTATTGGAATCCACATAGCATCAAGCATGCCTCTCATGTGGAAAGCGCTGATAAGGACTGTTTCCCCTGTGTCTTTTCTAATTATGCTCACTATAGTAAATTTGAAGAATATATAAAAACAAAGAAAAAACTAAAAGTCACCTGTAATCTGCTCCTAAGAAATAATAACTATTAAGGTTGTATATTTCTTTCAAGTCTTTTTCTGTTGTTGTTACACAGATCAAAAAATTTGCAAGGAAACATGAATATACAAATATTTAAATGAAATTGAGGGTATACATTTTGTATACTACTCCTTATACTTTAACCTGTTTCATTATAAATTCTTCAAAAATAAGGCATATTTCCTTATATTATATTCTGTTGTTCTAGCTGAACAAACTTGTGTTAAATCGTACTGCGCATTTCATACATGCTTGCTTACGGCACACACGAACTGCCAAAGCACATGTATACACACACACATATATATGCTCCTACACTGATGACTGTTCTTATAATGTAAAATTGATTCCTTATCATAAATTTTTTAAAATACTGAGTTGAATAGTTTTTAAAATTTTCAATATACGTTCATTTCTACCCAGAATTAGTATCCCCACAAGTAGCATAAAAATTCCATTTCAGCACTACGTAATTTTTTTTTAAGATTTTATTCTTCATTCTTTAGAGAGAGGGGAAGGGTGGATGGAAGAGAGAAAGAGAAATAACAATGCACAGTTGCCTTTAGGGTGCCTCCACCTAGGGACCTGGCTGGAGATCTGGCTTTGCAACCCAGGCATGTGCCCTGACTGGGAATTGAACCAGCAACCCTTTGGTTTGCAGGTCAGCACTCAATCCATTGAGCCACACCAGCCAGCGCTTAAGTAATTTTTAATATAAATTTTTTACTTGATAAATATAATTTAGAATATATTTTTTCTTTTGTAAATTATGATCATCAAACTTACAGGATGCTACAGATGATAATGAAATTAACCTTTAGTTTCTTATTGTTGCAAAGGTGCTTTGACATATTTTTGGGATTTTTATGGTATTAGTTTTATACAATTCAAATTTATCAGTATTTATGGTTTCTTTCTTCATTTTTCTGTGTTGTAAGTCCTTCTTATCCTGAGATCAAACGATTGTTTTATGCAGTGTATTTTTTAAGATTTCGAGACCAAAATTGGATATTCCATTACTTCAGATGTGGAGGCACCATGGTTTATAACAAGAATAAATACATTTGCGGTTTCCCTTTTCATTCCCCTATAATGATGTCAATCAACATTTTGCAAGATTTTGATCAAAGAGCATACCTAGAAAGTCAATTGTTGCTGGTTTGATTTTTTTTAGATTATAATGGATAGTTCATAATACTCCATTGTGCACTTTCACTTTCTTTTTGTTGTTGTTAGTCTTTCTTTTTATTCAATTTATTGGGGTGACATTAAAAAACAAAATTATACAGGTTTTAGGTGCACAATTCAATAACACATCATCTGTACACTGTATTGTGTGTTTACCACAAGTCAAATTGCTGTCCATCTCCATTTATTCCTACTATACCCTCCCTACCTTGGTAATCACCCCACTGCAGTTTGGTGTCCATGAGTCTTTTCCCCTCTCTCTTTTCTTTCCCTCTCAATCCTTCCACTACCCACATGCAATCCACATCCCCCAGAGAGCTGTCAGCCAGCTCTCTACCTATGAGCCTGTCAATATTTCACTTATTAGTGCATTTTGTTCATTAGATCCCACATATAAGTGAAATTATATGGTATGTTTCTTTCTCTGACTGGCTAATTTTACTTAGCAGGTCCATCCATACTATTGCAAAGGGTAAGATTTCTTTCCTTTTTTAATGACTGGTACTTTTCCACTGTGTAAATGTACCACAGCTTTTTTATCTTCTCATTCACTGATGGGCAATCGGGCTACTTACAAATCTTGGCTATTGTAAATAATACTGCAATGAATTTATGGGTCCACACTTTCTTTCAAATTATTATCTTTGGGTTTCTTCAGATAAATTCTTTGAAATTGAATCACTGGGTCATAAGGGAGTTTCATTTTTAATATTTTGACATAATTTCACACTGCTATCCATAGTGGCTGCAACAATCTGCATTCTCACAATGGTACATAAGGATTCCCTTTTCTCCTAATCTTCACCTGCACCTGTTAGTTAATTTATTGCTGACAGCCATTCTGACATATGTGAGGTGATACCTCATTTGGTTTTCATTTGCATTTCTCTGATTAGTAACATTGAGCATCTTTTCATATGTCTATTGACCATCTGTATGTCCCCTAGAGAATGTCCTTTGCTAATTTTTCCCTTTTTCTTTTTTTTTTTTTTGCCTTTTTGTACTTTTACAGTTGTGCAAATCCCCCCCCCTCATTACTCTCCCTTATCCTGCCCACTCCCTTCCTCTGAAAGGCAATGCCCACAGTATTTCCCAGGTCCATGGGTCATTTGTAACATTTTCCATGACTACAGTCTTTCCCTTCTTTACCCACTTAACCCCTTCAGACTTCAGATGGTCACTGTTGGTCTACTTCTTGTTTCCATGCCTCCAGTTCTATTTGCTTGTTTTGATCATTAGGTTCCTCTTACAGTGAGATCATACCACATTTGTGTTTCACAGACTAACTTATTTCACTTAGCATAATACTCTCCAATTCCATCCATACTGTACCAAAGGTAGGACATCCTTATTCTTTATGCTGTGTAGTAATCCATTGTGTAAATGTACAACAGTTTTCAACAGTTTAAAAATCCACTCATTTATTGATGGGCACTTAGGCTGTTTCCAGCACTTGGCTACTATAACTACTATAAAAACTGCTGCTATGAAAATAGGAATCCAGAGGTTCTTTAAATTGGTGTTTCAGGATTCTTCAGACATAATCCCAGCAATGGAATCACTGGGTCAAAAGGTAGTTATATTTTTAGTTTTTTGAGGAAATTCCATACTGTTTCCAACAGTGGCTACACCAGTCTGCATTCCCACCAACAGTGCAATAGGGTTCCCTTTTCTCCACATCCTCATAAGCACTTGCTGTTTGATGATTTGCTAATGATGGCCATTCTGATCTGTGTAAAGTGTGTATCATTGTGGTTCTTATTTGCATCTCCCTGATGGCTAGTGGATGTTGAGCATCCTTTCATATGTCTACGGGCCCTCTGTATTTCCTCCTTGGAAAAGTATCTATTCAGGTACTTTGCCCATTTTTTAATTGGACTGCCTGTCTTCCTGGTGTTGAATCACATGAGTTCATATATTCTAGGAGATCAAACAGTAGTCAGAAGATACATTGGCAAATATGTTTTCCTATACCGTTGGTTCCCTTTTCATTTTGATAATGTTTTCTTTGGCAATACAGATGCTTTTTATTTATTTATTGTTTGGTTCTAAAGTAAAAATTCATTCATTTGTTTACAACACAGTACACAAGAGGCAACGTGTTTCACGTCATAGATTTCATTTCCAACTCCTTGGAATGTGCATTTCTTTGGCTAAAAGGAGAGACTAGATGGGAAAGCCAGGTAATGCTTGGGCTACTGAAAAACAGTTGGGGCAGGAGCAATGCTAACATCATCCTCACAGGAATGGGCACAGGGGGCTATTAGTCGCAAGCTGAGTTTCTAGAATCATTAGCTGGAAGCAAGGGAGCACCACTCCTGACGCTCATGCCGAAGTGGGCCTCAGTCATCCCCATCGCACAGGCATAGCAGCACTTTCTGGTAGTCACCCTTCGTGTCTTGCTGGATGTAATAGTACACGGACTTGCTGTACTTTTTCTTGAATTCAGACCTGATCTTCATCATGTCCACTTCACTGCGGGAGATCATGATTCTGATCAGGACCTTGTCACGTGTCCCCTTGCCCTTCATGGAGTCATAGAGTCGGTTAGCAAAATACAGAGGCTTGTTCTGGATACACTGGACCAGGTTCAGGAAAGCATTTTCCACGTCTCCCTTGACCTCCTTCTTAATGCTCTCCAGCATGTCATAAAGGCTATAGCTCTTGTACCTTTCAAATACTTTCTGAAGGTGATACACGCTTCGCTCGGTCATGATTCTAATCCACTTGGGAACATCAATTCCTTTCCTCTTTACTCCAGCCAGATGCTTTTTATTTTGAAGTAGTCCATTTGTTTATTCTTTCCTTTATTTCTCTTGCTCTAGAGGATGTACTTACAAAAATACTGCTGCATGGAATATCTGAAATTTTACTTCCTATGTTTACTGAAAAGATCTCAATGTTGTCTTAGCTTATGATTCATATTTTAACCATTTTGAGTGATTATGTTCTTTGGTATAACATACCAAAGATGTCCTTGTTTCACTTTTTGGTATGTACCATTCCAGTTCTCCCGACATTATTTGTTGAAGCTACTTTTACTCCATTTTATGATTCTGCTCCCTTTTTCAAACATTAATTGACCACAAAGGCCTGGGTTTATTTCTAGGCTCTCTATTCTATTCCATTGATCTATGTGTCTGTTCTTGTGCCAGTACCAGACTGTTTTGATTACAGTGGCCTTGTAGTACAGTTTGATACCAGTATTGTGATCCCTCCTACTTTGTTCCTCTTTTTCACGATTGCTGAAGCTATTGAAAGTCATTTTCAATTCTCCATGAGTTTTTGAAATATTTGTTGTTAATATCTGAAATACATCACTAGTACTTTAATAGGGATTGCACTGAATCTATAGATTACTTTGGATAGTATGGACCTTTTAATGATGTTGACATTTCCAATACATGAGCACAGTATATGCTTCCATTTATTTGTATCTTCCTTAATAGCTTTCTTTAGTATTCTATATTTTCCGAGTACAGACCTTTTACCTTGTTGGTTAAGTTTATTCCTGTGTACTTTATTTTTCTTGTTATAGTAAATGGGATTTTATCCCAGTTTCTATTTCAGACAGTTCATTGTTGGTGTACAAAAATGCCTTCAATTTCTGAATACTGACTTTATATCCCACTATTTTGCCACATTCATTTATTAGGTCCAACAGATTTTTGGTAGAGTCTATAGGTTTTTCTACATACGCCATCATGTTATCTGCAAATAACAATTTCACTTCTTCCTTTTGAATTTGGATACCTTTTACTTCTCTCTCTTGTCTGATCACTATGGCTAGAATTTCCAGTACTATGTTGAAGAGAAGTAGTGAAAGCAGGCACCCTTCTCTTCACCCTGATCTTCAGAGAAAAGCTTTCAGTTTTTCCCATTATGATGTTGGCTGTAGATTTTTTGTACACGGCATTTATCATGTTGAGGTATGCTCCCTGTATTGCCACTTTGCTGAACATTTCTGTCATAAAAGGGTGTTTTAGATTATCAAATGCTTTTTCCACATTTATTGTTATAATCATGAGCATTTTATCTTTCATTTTGTTTATGCAGTGTATTACATTTATTCACTTAATAATGTACCATCATTGCATCACTAGGAAGAATACCACTTGACAATAGTGTATGATCTTTTTAAAGTATTACTAGATCTGGACTGCCAGTATTTTAAGGATTTTAGCATCTATGCTGTATGTTCATCAGCAATATTGGCCTGTAGTTTTCTTTCTTCACTGTTTCTTTTACTGGTTTAAGAAAAAAAATACATAGGATAATACTGGCCTTACAGAAAGTTTGGGAGACTTTGCTCTTCTTGAATTCTTTGAAATAGTATGAGAAGGAGAGGAGTTAGCTTTTCCCTGAATGTTTAGTAAAATTCACCTCTGTACCTGTCCAGTCCAAGCCTTTTGTGTGCTGGGAGTTTTGTTACAGCTTCAAATTTCACTAGTTGTTATTGGTCTATTCAGGCCTTCTGCTTCTTCATTTAATTTTGGAAGATTATGTGTTTCTAGAAATTTGTGCATTTCACAAAGGTTGTCATATTTCTCGTCCTATAGTTGTTTGTAGTAATTTCTTACAACCCTTTGTATTTCTGTGGTAAGGGTTGTAATTTCTCCATTTTGTTTCTGATTTATTTATTTGGGTCCACCCTCTTTTATTCTTGATGAGTCTGGTTATGGGCTAGTCAATTTTGTCTGTCTTTAATAGAACCAGCCCCTGGATTAACTGATTCTTTGAATTGTTCTTTTAGTCTCTACATCATTGAGTTCTGCTCTAACCTTGATGATTTTCTTCTTTCTACTCACTCAGGACTTTATCATTGTTCTTGTAGTTTCTGTAGGTGTAGGGTTACAAGTTTTATTTGAAGTTTTTCTACTTTTTTTTTTAGGCAGGCCTCAATTGCTCTAAATTTCCCTCTCAGGATTGCCTTCACTGTGTCCCACGTATTTTGGGCTACTGGACGTTCATTTTCATTTGTTCCAGAAACTTTTTGTTCTTCCTTTATCTCATTGCTAACCCATTCATTATTTAATAGTATGTTTTTCAGTCTCCATGAATTTGAATGTTTTTGAAATTTATTCCTTAAAGTTGGCTTCTGGTTTTAAGCCATTATAACCCATGAAGATGTTTGATATATGATTGCCATTTTCTTTAAGTTGTTGAGGCTTGTTTTGTGTCCTTCCATGTGGTCTATCTTTGTGAATGTTCCATGTACATTTGAAAAGAATGTGTATTTTGCTTCTTTGAGGGGAAAGGTTCTGTAAATATCAATTAAGTCCATTTGATCTATGGTGTTTTTCAATGCCACAATGTCCTTATTGATTCTTGGTTTGGAGTATCTATTGTTGACAATGGGGTGTTAAAATCCTACATATGAGTGTGTTCCTATTAATATCTTTCTTGAAGTCCTCAATTACTTATATATTTGGGTGCTCCTATGTTGGGCACATATACTAGTATGTTTACAAGGGTTATATGTTGTTGATTAACTGTTCCCTTAAGTATTATGTAGGTCCTTCTTTGACTCTTCTTATAGCCTTTGTTTTGAAATCTATTTTGTCTAAGTATTGTTACCCCAGCTATTTTTTCATGTTTAGTTGCTTGGGATATTTTTTTTTTCCATCCCTTCACTTTTAGTCTGTGTCAGTCTTTTGTTCTGAGGTGGATCTTGGGTCATGTTTTCTTAACCATTCAGCTACACCATCTTTTGACTGGAGCATTTAATCCCTTTACATTTAAGGTTATTATTGATAGTTACATAGTCATTTCAATTATTTACTTTTGTTCTTGTGCCCGCCCCCTCCCCTTTCTCCTTCATCTGCTTAAAGCAGTCCCTTCAGCAACACTTACGATGCTGGTTTGGTGAAGATGTATTCTTTTAGGTTTACTTTTATCTGGAAAACTCCTTATTTCACCTTCCATTTAAATGAGAGCCTTGCTGGGGAGAGTAGTCTTGATTGTAGGCCTTTGTTTTTGATTACTTTGAATATTTCTTGCCATTCCTATCTGGCTTACAGTGTTTTTGTTCAGTAGTCTGCTGACATCCTTACTGGACCTCCCTTGTATGTTATTAGCTGCTTCTCCCTTGCTGTTTTTTGTTTTGTTTTGTTTTTAAGATTTTATTTCATTATTTTTAGAAAGAGGAAGGGAGAGAGGCAGAGAGGGAGAGAAACATCCATGTATGGTTGCCTTTCACCTGCCTCCAGCCACAGACCTGGCTGGAGACCTGGTATGTAACCTGGTTATGTGCCCTGGCTGGGGAATCGAACCTGCAACCTTTGGGTTCGCAGGCCGGCGCCTTATCCACTGTGCTACCAGCCAGGGAGGCCTTGCTGTCTTTAAGATTCTTTGTTTTTAAGTTTTGCCCTTTTAATTGTGATGTGTCTTAAGGGTAAGCCTCTTTGGGTTCATCTTGTTTGAGACTCTCTGTGCTTCTTGGACTTGTGTGGCTTTTTCTCTTATCAAGTTAGGGAAGCGTTTTTTCATTAGTTTTTCAGACAGGTTTTCTATCCCCTGCATCTCCTCTTCTTGTGGTATACCTATGAATTCATCTCAGTAGAATCTAGTTTTACCACTGTGTTCTCTTTCTGGATTCACCCCTGATGATGTCATTGTTTTCCAATTTGGGCCTAGTCAGTTTGTTTGAAACAACTAGTAATCCACAGTCTGTGGCTGTTCCCTTCAATTGTCAATCCTGTCAATGTGTAATTAGCAGTCAGGCTTAATCACCACATTGTGAGGCAAAGTAATTTCTGTGGGCAGGGATATTGCTTCTCCTCAGGCTGATGCCACTATGGGGCAACTGTTTTGCCTGAGCAAGATGGCTCTTGCAGTAGGGGGACAGCTCAGCATGGGATCCTATCAGCCAGTCCATCAGTTTTCTTCTCAAAACATCTGTCTACAAACTCTCCTGAAGCATCTCTAGTCTACTCTGCTTCCCTTTGCTGGAGCCCAGGGTTAAGTGGCTGTAAATGAAATTCTGTGCATTTCCCTTTAAGTAGCTCTCTGCATCTCCTGCCATCTCTCTGGCAGACAGAAATCTGCTTTTCACAGGATGTTATCTGGGTACCTTTCTAGCTCTGGTGCAGTAAACTGAGGAACCTAGATTCCTCACTTGTCAGTGGAACCTTCTTCCACTGAATATCTCTATGACACTTCAGCTGCCACCCTTAGGAGCCCTGACAGACCTCCAGTTTCTCCTTCGCACTCTGTACCAGCCATGCTGTGATGAAGTGGCTTCTTCCATCTGTCTATGAATATAAGGCTTCTCTGCTTAGTTTGTCATTCCAGAGGGCCTGTGTATAATTCAGCCTGAATTCCAGACTGGTCCTGGAAGAAAGTTAGTACAGCTCTCATGCCTCTGCCATCTTGAATTCCCACTTTTAATTTCCTCCTTTCTAAATATGTATCATTCTTTTGCTTTTCCTATGTTCATTTCATTACATTCTCAAAAGCTTCTTCTGTAGAGTATTTAATCCTATCATTTTACCATTTCACTGGTCAAACTCCTATCATCATTCTGAGCTGCAGAGGCCAGGTACCTGATGAAGAGCCCTGTGGGTAAGTCAATGTAAAGGCCTCCCCCTTTACTTTGGGTAAGATAATAACAGGGATTTCAGGTGGATCAGCATGACCAGATACAGGTTTTCCTAGAATCAAACAAGTCAAAAAGTGATACAAGACACTGAAATGAAAAGACAAATAAGATTTTTTTTTCTTACCTGTTTGGCCAAACACACAGCAAATTGCACTGATCAGTCCAACACAGAAAATCAGTTGTAAATTCATCTGAAATATAAAATGTACAGCATATTAAAAAAATACATGAAATATTTCCACCCACCTAATCTTTTATTGACTTTACAAGCATAGTATCTCTCGAACCATTTTCTCCTCTAACCTTTCTTCACACCCCATCATCTACCTTCCCTCCTCACTTACTTCATCTTTTGCCTATGTTAAATAAAATAACTTTTGTGCCAGGTCTCCAGAACTTGTTCTCACTTTCCAAATAAAATATATTTTAACATTTACTTAACCATGTTTCAAAATGGACTAACAGTATCAAGTATTCCCTAACACCATAAACGCTACTAACACAGCCCTGGCTGGTAGCACAGTGGATAAGGGGCCGGCCTGTGAACCCAAAGGTCACTGGTTCAATTCCCAGCCAGGGCAACATAACCCGGTTGCAAGCCAGGTCTCCAGCCAGATCCATAGCTGAAGGCAGGTAAAAGGCAACCATACATTGATGTCTCTCTCCCTCTCTCCCGTCCCCTCTCTCTGAAAAATAATAAATAAAATCTTAAAAAAAAAAAAACCCTACTAACACTTTTTGTCCCATGACATCTGTTATCTCCTATGGCTCCAGTGGGACAAAATAAGCATATCCAGATGCTTTAGTTGCATCAATCCTGAATATTAGTTTGAGTGAACTTGTCAAAATCCTGACTGCACCATCACCTGACAGTTCTTCAAGTTTTTATTTCACCTCAAGCTAAGACCAATACCCCATACAAGGCCCTGACTCAATTTTTGAGATTGAAGTTTTGTAATTTTCTTTAAAAAAAAATAAAATCACCTCTTATTCATGGAATTAGCAAATCATACAGTTTAGTTTCCTACAATTTCTATATCTACAAACGAGACCAAAAAAAGGTGGAGGTAGGAGTCATAAGAAGATCCAAAAGAGCTTAAATGTATTCCAGAATCTCTGAAGAAAAATTAATATTCTGTATATTAAGCAGAATACCCCAAACCATTAAATACACACAGCTAGCTTCTGTCAATCCAACTTTTTACTGTATTAATCAATAACTTTCCAGAGTTGGTTAAAGATGGCTATAGCCACAGTTCACTGACCCTACCCCCTTAACCACTTACTGCTCTTTGACTGGCAGCCAGTCTAATAATTACAAATAAATATCAGCCCCTCCCAAATATAAAACAAAATGAAAATATAGAAAATGTGAGCTTTACTAGTTACCAAGTAAATATAAATTAGAACATAAGTAAACTAGCAAGCAAAAAGGTATTTTTAACCCAACAAAACTTGCTGGAAAGGCTGAGAAACCATACGACTGTAAATTAGTATAATTTACAGAGAAATAACTTAACCTACTTCAAAAATAATTTTTAAAAAGGCATATACATACATACATATATATATGTATATATATATATGTATATATTAAAGATTTTATTATTTTCGGAGTGGTCAGGAAGGGAGGAAGAAAGGGAGAGAAGCGTTAATGTATGGTTGCCTTTCACCTGCCTCCAGGTAAGGACCTGGCTTGCAACCTGGTTATGTGCCCTGACTGGGGAATCGAAGCAGCAACCTTTGGGTTTGCAGGCTGGCACCAATCCACTGAGCCACAATAGCCAGGGCTGTTTCTGCCTTCTGACTTAGTAATCTAGCCACTGGGAATTCATCTTGAGGAAATAATTTAAAATATAACAGCTGATAAACATACCCATACACATTCAGTACATAAGTCAGAGGTGGACAATCGTAGATTTACAATTGCTGATATGGAAAATAATACAGTGATTAATAAATACTTCTCCTGTATTATTCATTAATCTCTATTACTTGCATTAGACCCTTTTTTGCCCACCCCAGCATTTTTACAATAGATAAAAGCACAAGCAATCCTTAATCCAAAATAGGAAAATGACTAACTGCAACAACTTAGTGAACCTATTAGGGGTGTATCAATAATAAAATAAGAAAAACACATAGAAGGAGTCACCAGGGCTACCCAGCATAGTGCTTCTGGCTGCACCAGGTAAAAACAGCTTATGATTGGTCCAATCACTGGGAACTGCCAGGACGAAGAGAGAAGGCAAGGGCAGCATAGGCCTTGGAAACTGCACTCCCGCTGTAGGCACACTTCCCAGCAACAACCAGGAAGGATTCAGTGAGAAAGTCTGTATGAAACTGTCTGAGGCACAGAAAGTCAGAAGCCAGCCCTAACTGTGAGACTGTGTGAATTTTGGAAAGAGAGAGAGCTGGAAGAACGGTGCCTCCAGGGACCAGGTCTGCTGTGTAAAGGCTACATAGAATCTTTTGGGAAGGCACACAGGATTGCACTCATGCTCAGTTGCCCTGGGCTCTGGCAAAGGACTCTTAAGGCGAGTTAGAGGCAGTGGTGTCAGGGAGAGAGATGGAGGACCAGTGGGCAAGACCCCAATGATGACCCATCCCCTGTGCTATAAGAGCCATCCTTCATGCAGACCACTCCCCTCCAAGTGGCATCAGCCTAAGGAGAAGTGGCATTAGCCTGAAATTATCTGGCTCCAACCCATGGTGCTTAAACCTGACTGCAGATTATTAGTGACTAGATCAACAGAAAGTGACAGACAGGGGCTGTAGAATGCCACTAGTCGAGAACAGGATGCCTAAGCAGAGACTGAGGCATGATCTGACATTACTGGAGAGGAACCAGAAAGAGGAGAAAGGGGTAAAGGCCAGATACTGTGAAGACAAATTCCACCTCAATCCTCTCTATTAGTTATTAGTCTCCTGCATATCCTTTTAACATTCATGTCTTGGCCTAGTTTGCACATTTTAAGTAACTAGCTTTTCTATTATAGTTAATTTCAGATATCATATTTTGCCCTCCCTTCTCTCTGATTTCTTCTTCTTCTATTTGTTTTAAATTCTATCTTCTCCCTTGTTACAATTCATTTCCAATCCCCACTCTCATAATTTCTCCCCTCTCCAACCTCTCAAAACCATTTTCCTTGTCATTAGTCACTACACAGTCTTTTTTCTTGTTCATAAAATACACTTGTTCTGGCCCTGGCTGGTGGCTCAGTGGATAAGATGCCAGACTGCAAACCCAAAGGTCGCTGGTTCAATTTCTAGCCAGGGTACATAAGCAGGCTGCAAGCCAGGTCTCCAGCCAGGTCTGTAGCTGGAGGCAAATGAAAGGCAACCATACACTGATGTTTCTCTCCCTCTCTGCCTCCCTCTCTGCCCTTCTCTCTAAAAATAAATTTAAAAATCTTTTTAAAAAGTGAAAAAAAAAAAACCACTTGTTCCTTCTCCACTTTCATCAATCTGTGCCCACTGAGTATGATAGGCTGGCAGTTATGGCATTCCCGCAATGTTATTCATAGACCTTCATATTCTGGTATTTCAAGTCTCAAATCTTATCAGCCCCCTCTCCTACTCCGTTGATACCATCTGCCAGCCCTTAGCTTCTCTCATTTGCAACTTGAAATTCTCCCTATCTTAGCCTTTCATTCCTCACTCTTAGTATTCCTGCTCCCTCTATCATCTCAAAATCATTTCCCTTTCTTCTAGACATCTCTTAAGCTTCTCTTTCTTTTTAACCTTTTACTCTCCTACCTATATTACTTTTAGCTCATAGATTGTTGATAGTGCTATGGTGAAACTTTTCCCTAATTAAGTTGTTTTTTCTTCTTCTTTAATTTTGTGTGTGTGTGTGTGTGTGTGTGTTCTCTCAGTATATCATAAATTCTATTTAAACTTAATACTGTTGGCTTCTCATCTCTTATATCATTCTACCCTCTTCCCTCCCTTTATACACATAATGTAAATTTTACTTTCTTTCATTGCCTTGTTGGTACTCACTACTATTATTATTGCTCCTCTCTACCCTCTCAAATATCATTTATCTTTCAGTTAGTCAACTCTTATTTTTCTTTCTTATAGTAGTCTTAAACTCTTTACGTCCTTATTAATACTGGCTCACTTGCAGGTTAAAGTGTGATTGAAAAAGGAGGTTATCTCTGTGGAAGTAAGTATCATGCCTGGATTGAGGGTTCTGTTTTAGCAGCAGCTCAACAACAGTATACAAAATGTGGTGGGTGGAGTGACTCAGTCAGCTACCTGGAGGGATGAACCAACCAAAGAGCAATACAACAACCAAAACTGAAATACAACCTGACAGCACAAATAAATGACATGAAGAACATCCCAAAACCATCAAGTTCAGAAGTCAAAAGCTGCCCAACTGAATCCTGTATGACTCCTACTACAGAAAGAAGGTCATGCCCAGAGCCAAGGAGTCAAAGCACATCAATCTAAGTAGAAGTGAACAAGAACAGTCACCTAAAATTGGGAGAAAAAGACAATCCCCATGAAAAAGTAAATGAGGAATCCCCAGAAAAGCTGCTAAATGAAATTAAAAAAAAAAAAAAAAAAAAAAAAAAAAAAAAAAAAAAAAAAAAAAAAAAAAAAAAAAAAAAAAAAAAAAAAAAAAAAAAAAAAAAAAAAAAAAAAAAAAAAAAAAAAAAAAAAAAAAATATATATATATATATATATATATATATAAAATCATGGAATTAAAAATAATGGTTATAAGGAAGCTCAATGAGTTCAGCAAGTTCAAAGAAAACTGCAAAGATCTCATGTGGCACTACAAAGAATTCCAGGGAAGCTACAAGAAACTTACTAAGAACGACCCAAGGAGATCCAAAATGGAGGCATAGACAGATAACGCTGCATCTCCTCCCACAACCAAAAACAATACATTTACCTCAAAATTAGAGACATGCAGAAATTAGGAATGTAAAACTGCACAGAAATCCAACAAACAAAAGATAGAAGAAAGAAAAGATTCATCCAGACAAGTAGGAGCAGTGGAGCCGGGACAGAGGAAAGGGTTAGGTGAGCAGTTTACCAGTGAACTGACAGTGCACTAGTCAGGTCAGCTGTGCAATTTGGCAGCACAGGCAAGAGAGCAGCAGCAAAAAGCAAAATCACAGTAGGGGTTCCTACTGAATGCTCCTGGCACCAGACCAGATTATGCAGCTATTTCAGCACTAGGGGAGAAAAATAAAAAGCCACTTTGATTTTTCTGACAGTGCAAACCAGGGGGTTGAGGCGAAAGAACTATCAGGAAGGAACTAACAGGAAGAGTTTGTTTCTTTAGACACGCCAATAGTCCAGAAACATTCACAAACCCACCCACTCTGGGAACCACAGAACTAGAGTGGAGCTAGCCCCGTACTGGAAGCAGAAAGCAGGAGAAGTCCCTGAAAAATGGGCAACTGCTAAGCAAGCAGCATGTTTCCCTCTCAGACCCATGCCCCTGCCAGTAAGTGCCACTACCTGGTAAAGCCAACACACCTAAGGCTCCACCCCTTAGAACTAACAGGTGAGACAGCTCTACCTAAGACACAGAGGCAAACACAGGAGCCTGTCTAGGTGCAGAGAAAAAGAAATGTGACTCAAAAAAGGGCACAAATCAAGGCCCCAGTGGCCAAATGAAGCATCAGAGCAGGAGCCAGTCTGATAGATGAACAGATTGCCAGCTTGACAAATACATAGATTGCAAGTATGACACATGCACAGTTTAAAATGCTGGTAATAAAGATGTTCACAGATTTGACAGATATGCTTGAGTATGGTAAACACATTAGGGGAAAAGTGATGGTGAGGCCAAGTGAAACAAATGAAAATACATACCAAACCAATAATAAAGGGAAGGAAAACAGACTTCAAATCAATGAAATGGAACATAAGGAAGAAATAAACAGTCAACCAACACAAAAAGTGGAAACAAGAATTGAAAAAATGAGTAGAGAGTGGAAGATGGCGAGTGAGTAGAGAGCAGTGCTGATGGTGTTCTCGAGTACCAAAGCAGCTAGAGGACAGGATAGGGAGCGTGAGACGTCTTCAGGTCCCTAAGAATTTGGACTCAGGGGAGCACAGACCAGAGGCACCGGAGACCTGCAGGAGAGCAGGTGAGGGGGCTCCGGACTTACCGGGTGGTGGGCCGAGGTCGGCTCTGGGTAGGGGCGGCTCTACACAGAGGCGAGCGTTTAACTGAAGCAGCTCCAGGCTCCCTGGCGACTAGAAATCTAAACAGTGAAGTGTGGGCAGCAAGGGCACATGCCGGGGGGAATGAGGAATTGAACTCCTGCAGGGGAGGGTCTGTGTGAGAGACTCGCTCCAGCAACAGGGAGAGGAAGCTCCTCACAGGGCTAGAGGCAGAGAAGAGTCCTGCAGGGAACAAGAGCTGGGGAGCAGGAAAGTACACCAGCCAGGGTGGCGAGAGGGCCGGAAACAGTGCTGCTGGGCCACCGGGGAAACAGCAGTTTAAAGCCCCTGCGAGTGGGGAGACCCAGCCCTGAGCACCCACACAGGCCACCAAGCTCCCGCAGAAACTCCAAACTGCGGGCCTGGAACTAGTAGCTGGAGCAACTGACCAGCCCATTGCTCTAGACAAAGGCCTCAGGCGCCTGGGAGAGGTGCATCACAGAGGCCACTTAAAGGACTCCTCGGAGAGCTGGTCGGCTCGGAGGCTTGGCTCTCGCCCAGGGGAGCTGGGCAGAGTTAGCGGACCCCGGGCACTGTTGACTGACAGGGGCTGCCTCCTTCAGGAGCTGCGGGGGAAGGGCCAGTCATCACAGGAAGCAACGAGGTTGCGGGCTGCCCTGCAGGGGTGCCAGGGGCCCATCACAGGCAGGAACCTCCGCCAAGAGTGGGAGGGGACACCCTGCGGGCTCCAGAATACCTGCAGCCCTAAAACCCAGCTAGGCTACTGAAGACCCAGCCTACCTGGGGGCTGACACTCAGAATCAGCCCTGACTGTGACAATCAGAGGCCCTGCCACCCCAAGACCAGCTAGACTATAGACTGCAGAGACCTGACCAAGGAAAAGAGGCAGCCTCAGGAAATGGATTGCTGCTAATCTCAAGCACCTGAGTTATACCCAGAGCTATGAACTATAATCCACAACATATCCTGTTCAAAAGTTACTTCTCACATATTCCTAATCCCCACCTATCTCAATCCACCTAAATACTCAACCCTCCCCCTACTCTTGAAATAAAGTCTACTCACTCTCTGGCTACAACCCATTCCCAGTCCTCAATCTAAGTATTGCCCTCTTCCCCAGCCACCTAAACCCTTTCTTTATTCTTTTCTTCCTTCCTTTTTCTGTTTTTTCCCTCCTTTTTTTTCTTCTTTTCTTCCTGTTAAAGCCCACAGGTCCTGGCTCCACGTGGACCAATCAGAGATCGTAAAGGGTGAACAGACACCTAAACTCTTTCTTTATTAAGATTGGTTTTTCTTTGTCTTGTGACTTTTCCTCCTTTTTTCTTTTTTTTTTTTTTTCTTTCTTTTCTTCCTGATAAAGCCCACTGGTCCTGGCTCCACCTGGACCAAACAGAGATCATAGAGGTTGAACAGACACCTAAACCCTTTTTTTATAAATATTGATTTTTTTCCTCTAGTGACTTTTTCTCTTTTATTTTTTTGTTTTTGTTTTTCTCTCTCTGATATAAGCCCAGAGGTACCAGCTCCACCTGGAATAATCAGGGACCATTAAGGATGAACAGCCACCTAAATCCTTTTTTGCGTATCATATATATAAGCATAGATTGCAAGTACATATATATACATTTTTTTTTCTTTTTTTTTTTCTTTTTCTCTGCTTAAAGCCCTCAGGTCCGGGATCCATCTGGACCAATGAGGGATTATTAAGGGGGAACAGCCATCTAAACCCTTTCTCGTAATTATTATTATCATTTTTATTTCTTTTCTCCTTTTTTTCTTTCTTTTCCTGTTTTTTTTCTGGTAAATGCACACAGGTCCAGAATACAACCAGACAGCCCAAATAAAGGCCATACCAAGAACAACAAGTGGAGAAAATCTGGGAGACTGCAACACTGAACTCCAGAAATCTCCTACCATAGAAGGGTGCTCAACTAAGGCAAGGAAGAAAAGCAGGTTAACCAAAGGAAAAAAACAAAAAAATAAAAAGCAAGCAAGAAGAGACACCCAAAATGGGGGAAAAAAAAGAATCACTCCATCACCAAAAGGAAAGGAAGAATCCCCAGAAAGACCACAAAATGAAATAGAGGCACCAGAAATATCAGATAAGGAATTCAAAAGAATGATGATAGAGAAGCTCAGTGAGATCAGCCACCTCAAAGAAAACTATAAACAACTCCAGGAGAACTACAAAAAACTCCAGGGAAGTTACAAGGAACTTACTGAGAGCTACAACAGCATGAAAAAGGACATAGAAATTATCAGTAAGTGCCAGGAGGAAATGAAGAATACAATTTCTGAATTGAAGAACACAGTAGAAGGAATCAACAGTAGGCTACAGGAAGCAGAGGACCGAATCAGCAAGTTGGAGGATAATCTACACAAATACTCCAAGACAGGACAAGAGAATAAAAAAAGGCTGAGTAAGATTGAAAACGGTTTAAGAGAGCTGCAGGACAACATGAAACATAACAACATCCGTATCATAGGGATACCAAAAGGAAAAGATAAAACAAGGAATGGAAAACCTCTTCAAAAAAGTCATGACAGAAAATATCCCCAACATGATGAGTGAAAACATGAATCCAGTTCAGGAAGCACAGAGGGTCCCAATGAGGATCAACCCAAACAGACCAACACCAAGGCACATTATTATTAAAATGGCTAATTTCAAAGACAAAGAGAGAATCCTAAAAGCTTCAAGAGAGAAAAGACAAATAACATATAAGGGGGCTCCAATAAGGTTATCAAATGATTATTCAACAGAAACAATTCAAGCCAGAAGGGAATGGCAAAAAGTATTTCAAGTCATGGTAAACAAAGGCCTGCAACCAAGCATACTCTACCCAGCAAGGCTCTCATTCAAGATAGAAGGAGAAAAAAGTAGCGTCCCAGACAAAAAAAGACTAAAAGAATACATCTCTACCAAACCAGCATTGCAAGAAATGCTACAGGGTCAGGTTTAAAAATAAGTAAATAAATAAAATGAAGAAACAGAGAAAGCCAAAGAGGAATACAAATACAAAGGGAGAAAATGGCAATGAATAAGTATCAATCAATAATCACCTTAAATGTAAATGGATTAAATGCACCAATTAAAAGACATAGCGTAGATGAATGGATAAGACAACATGACCCACATATATGCTGAATTCAAGAGACCTACCTCAGAACAAAAGATCGACACAGATTGCGAGTTAAGGGATGGAAAAATATACATCAAGCAAATGGACACGAAACAAAAGCTGGAGTAGCAATACTGATTTCAAACAAAATGGATTTTACAATGAAGGCCATAAAAAGGGACAAAGATGGACATTTCATAATACTTAAGGGAACAATCCATCAAGAAAAAATAACTCTGATAAACATATACACACCCAACATAGGAGCTCCAAAATATATAAGGAAAATCTTGGAAGACTTTAAGAAACCACATTGATAGCATCACACTTTTAGTAGGGGTTCTCCATG
>PVIW01004314.1:101326-136541 GCA_004026585.1 Noctilio leporinus
AATGGACAGATCTTCCAAACAAAAAATCCCCAGAGATGTTGTGGCATTGAACAACACTCTAGAGGAAATGGACCTAACTGATGTATACAGAGTCTTTTACCCCAAAGAAGCAAAATACACATTCTTTTCAAATGCACATGGATCATTCTCCAAGATAGACCACATGGTATGTCACAAGACAAGCCTCCACAAATCCAGGAAAATTGAAATCATACCAAGCATCTTCTCAGATCACAATGGCTTGAAACTAGAAACCAATCTCAAGGGAAAAAAACAAAAATTCTCTAACTCATGGAGACTGAATAGCATGCTTTTAAGCAATGAAGGGGTCAACAATGAGATCAAAGATGAAATCAAGAAGTTCCTGGAAACAAATGACAATGAATACACAACAGCCCAAAACCTATGGGATACAGCAAAGGCAGTTCTCAGGGGGAAATTTATAGCAACACAGGCCTTCCGAAAAAGGTTACAAGAAGTTTATAAAAACGACCTTACCACAAAGCTTCAAGAACTAGAGGAGCAACAACAAACAAAACCCAGAGCAAGTAGAAGGAAGGAAATCATCCAGATCAGAGCAGAACTAAGTAACTCAGAGATTCAAACTACAATTTGAAGAATCAACAGGTCCCGGAGCTGGTTCTTTGAAAAAATAAACAAAATTGACAAGCCCTTATCCAGACTCAACAAGAAAAAGAGAGGACCCAAATAAACAGAATCAGAACTGACAGAGGGGAAATCACAACTGATACCTCAGAAAACAAAAGATTGTAAGAAATTACTACAAACAACTGTATCAAAAGAAATATGACAAACTGGATGAAATGGACACATTTCTGGAAAGGTATAATGTACCAAAACTGAACCCAGAAGAGGCAGAAAGCCTGAATACGCCAATAACAACTAGTGAAATTAAAGAAGTAATCCAAAATCTACCAAAGCACAAAAGCCCTGGACCACACGGATACACAGGTGAATTTTACCAAACATTTAAAGAAGAACTAACTCCTATCATCCTCAAACTATACCAAAAAATTCAGGAAGAGGGAAGACTCCCAAACTCTTTCTATGAGGCCCATATTATTCTAATCCCAAAACCAGGGCAAGATACAACTAAGAAAGAAAGCCACAGGCCAATATTTCCAATGAACATAGTTGCTAAAATTCTCAACAAAATATTGGCCAATCGGATTCAGCAGTATATTACAAAGTTCATACACCATGATCAAGTGGGCTTCATCCCAGGGATGCAAGGATGGTACAACACTTGTAAATCAATAAATGTAATACACCACATCAACAGATTAAAAGATAAAAACCATATGATCATATCAATAGATGCTGAAAAAGCATTTGATAAAGTGCAGCAACCATTCATGATAAAAACCCTCAGCAAAATGGGAATAGAGGGAGCATACCTCAACATCATAAAGGCCATCTATGACAAACAGGAAGCCAACATCATACTTAATGGACAAAAACTGAAAGCTTTCCCCTTAAGATCAGGAACAAGACAAGGCTGTCCACTTTCTCCATTTCTATTCAACATTGTCCTGGAAGTTCTAGCTATAGCCATCAGAGAAGAAAAGGGAATCAAAGGTATCCAAACTGGAAAGGAGGAAGTCAAACTGTCATTATTTGCAGATGATATGATAGTGTACATACAAAACCTGATGGGCTCCACCAAAAACTTACTCAACCTAATAAGCAAATTTAGCAAAATAGCTGGGTATAAAGTCAATATTCAGAAGTCAAAAGCATTTTTCTATACCAACAATGAAACAACAGAAATAGAAACAAAAAAACAAATTCCATTTACCATAGCAACAAGAAAAATAAAGTACCTAGGAATAAACTTAACTACGGAGGTAAAAGACTTGGGCTCAGAAAACTACAGAACAATGAAGAAGGAAATCAAGGAAGATACAAATAAATGGAAGCAGATACCATGTTCATGGATGGGAAGAATTAACATCATTAAAATGTCCATACTACCCAAAGCAATCTACAGATTCAATGCAATCCCAAATAAAATACCAATGACAGACTTCATAGAAATAGAAAAAATACTTCAAAAATTTATATGGAGCCCAAAATGTCCACAAAAAGCCACAGCAATCTTGAGAAAAAGTACAAGGTAGGAGGAATCACAATACCGGACTTCAAACAATACTACAAGGCTACTGTCATCAAAACAGCATGGTACTGGCATAAGAACAGACATATAGATCGATGGAACAGAATAGAGAGCCCAGAAATTAACCCGGGACTCTATGGTCAACTAATATTTGACAAAGGGGGAAGGAACATCAAATGGAGTAAAAACAGTCTCTTTAACAAGTGGTGTTGGGAGAACTGGACAGCAACATGCAAAAAGATAAAACTAGACCACCAACTTACACCATACACCAGAATAAACTCAAGATGGATAAAGGATTTAAACATAATCAGTGCCACCATAAAGGTCCTGGAGAAAATATAGGCAGTAAACTTTTGGATATCCTATGCAGAAATATGTTTACTGATACTTCACCAAGGGCAAAGGAAAAAAAAACATATCCACAAATGGGACTATATCAAATTGAAAAGTTTCTGTTCAGCTAAAGAAAATATCAGCAAAATTCAAAGGGAACCAACTGTATGGGAAAACATAATTGCCAATGATACCTCAGACCAGGGTCTGATCTCCAAAATATATAAAGAACTAATGCGACTCAACACCAGGGAGACAGACAGCCCAATTAAAAAATGGGCAAAGGACCTGAACAGACAACTCACTGAGGAAGACATACAAAGGGCCCAGAGGCTTATGAAAGAATGCTCAACATCACTAGTCATCAGAGAGATGCAAATTAAAACCACAGTAAGATACCACCTCACACCTGTCAGAATGGCAATCATCAACAATTCAACAAACAACAAGTGTTGGCGAGGATGCAGGGCAAAGGGAACCCTCATATGCTGTTGGTGGGAATGTAGACTGGTGCAGCCACTGTGGAAAACAGTATGGGGTTTCCTTAAAAAACTAAAAATGGAACTGCCTTTTGATCCAGCAATTCCACTACTTGGACTATACCCAAAGAATCCTGAAACACAAACTCATAAAAACCTATGTACACCTATGTTCATAGCAGCACTATGTACAATAGCCAAGTGCTGGAAACAGCCTAAGTGCCCATCAGTGGATGACTGGATCAAAAAACTGGTACATTTACACAATGGAATTTTATATAGCAGAAAGAAAGAAGGAACTTGTACCTTTTGCAACAACATGGATGGAACGG
Source organism: Noctilio leporinus (assembly GCA_004026585.1). NCBI lineage: Eukaryota > Metazoa > Chordata > Mammalia > Chiroptera > Noctilionidae > Noctilio > Noctilio leporinus. The sequence goes on from PVIW01004314.1 coordinate 104,611, forward strand.
GAGAGTATTATGCTTAGTGAAATAAGCCATTCAGTGAAGGACAAATATCATATGATCTCACCCATTACAGGACAATAATGAACAAAACTAACAAGCAAAACAGAACCAAATATATGAAGACAGTGAATAGGCCTTCAGTGGTCAGGGGGAAAGGGGTTGGGGAGAGGGTGGAGGCAGAGGCAAGGAAGGGGAGCAGCTTAGACAAGAACCTAGTATAAAGGAACCATGGACATGGACAACAGGTGGGATTGACTTTGGGGGGAACGGGTGGGGGGGGCACAGAGGGGAGCAAAAAGGGGATGGATGTAATACAACAACAATAAAATTAAAAAGAAAAAAATGAGTAGAGGGTTAGGAATCTCTGGGATAACTTTAAACTACCAACAACCAAATCAGGAATGCCAGAAGGAGAAGAAGAGCAAGAAATTGAAGAGTTGTATGAAAAAATAATAAAGGAAAACTTCCCAAGTTTGGCTAAGAAAATAGACATACAAGTCCAGGAAGCACAGAGTCCCAAACAAGATAGATCCAAATTGAACCACACCAAGGCACACCATAAATAAACTGCCAAAGGTTAAAGATAAAGAGAGAATCTTAAAAACAGCAAGAGGAAAGAAAAGTTACCTACAAAGGAGTTCTAGTAAAGCCATCATCTGATTTCTCAAAAGAAACTTTGCAGGCAAGAAGAGCCTAGCAAGAAATACTCAAAGTGATGAAAAGCAAGAACCTTCAACCAAGATTGCTCTATCCAGCAAAGCTATCATTCGGAGTGGAAGGGTAGATAAAGTGCTTTCCAGACAAGGTAAAGCTAAAGGAGTTCATCATCACCAAGTCCTTGCTACATGAAATGTTAAAAGGACTTATTTAAGAGGAAAAAAAAGGATCAAAACTATGAACGTTAAAATGACAACAAGCTCTGGCTGGTGTGGGTCAAGGGACTGAGCACCATCCTGCAAACCCAAGGGTCACTGGTTTGATTCCCAGTCAGGTTACATACCCAGGTTGCAAGTCAGGTCTCCAGCCATGTCCCCAACTGCAAGTAGGTAAAAGGCAACCATACATTGATGTTACTCTCCCTTTCTTCCTCCCTCCCCTCCTCTCTCTAAAAATTATGAATAAAATCTTTAAAAACAAAATAAATAAAATGAAAACAAACTCGTAACTAGCAACAACAGAACCTGAAAAAAGGGAAAAGAAGAAGGAAAATAAAAACAAACCCAGCACAAACCAGAACAGTACCAGAAACATAGGCATAACAGACATTGGGAGGATTATCAGCTGATGGGGGAAGGGGGCAAAATGGGAAAAAGGTGCAGGGATTAGGAAACATAGTTGATGGGAATAAGATAGACAGGGGGAAGTTAGAAATAATAGAGAAAAAGTTGAATCAGAGAACTTATATGTACAACCCATGGACATAAACTAAAGGGGGGGGGGATGCTGGAGAACACATGGGGACTGAGTGGAAGGGAGCAAAGGAAAAGAATTTGGGACAACTGTAACAGCGTAGTCAATAAAATATACAAAAAAAAGGAACAACATAATCATGGAAAAGGACATAGAAACTATCAATAAGAGCAAGGAGAGACTGAAGAATGCAATTTCTACAGAAAACAGTAGAAGGAATCAAATGCAGGCTAGAAGAGCCAGAAGACCAAGTCAGCAAGCTAGAGGACAAAATAGAAAACAATTCCCAGATAGTGCAACAAAATGAAAAAAGAGACTGAAAAAGAAAGAAGAGGGCTTAAAAACACTGCAAGACAACATATAATGTAATAATATCCATATAATGTAATAATATCTATATCACAGGTATACCATAAGAAGAGGATGAGCAAGTGACAGAAAACCCATTTGAAAAAGTAATGACAGAAAATTACCCTAACTTGAGAGGAAGTCACACAAGTACAGGAGGCACAGAAGGTCCCAATCAAGATGAACCCTAAAAGTCCCACTCCAAGACACATCATAAATAAAATGTTGGCAAATTTCAAAGAAAAAGAGAGACTCCTAAAGGCAGAAGGAGAGAAACAAGTAATAACATACAAGGGAGCTCTGATAAGGCTATCAGCTGATTTCTAAAAAAAAAAATAATAAAAAACCACAAGCCAAAAGGGAGTGGCAAAAAATATTCCAAGCTATGAAAAGGAAAGGCCTCCAACAAAAACTACTCTACCCAGCAAAGTTCTTTCAAAGTGGAAGGCAAAAAAGGGAGTTTCCAAGACAAAGGAAGCCTAAAAGAATACATCTCCATGAAACAAGCATTTCAACACATGCTAAAAGGACTGCTTTAAGACGATGAAAAGGGGGCAAGGTGGGGATAGACCACAGGTATAAAGGGCAAAATCACAGTGAGTAAGCATCTATCAATAATAACCTTAAATGTAAATAGATTAAATGCTCCAACCAAAAAACACAGGACAGCTCTATGAAAAATTAAACATGATCCACGTATACATTGTCAACAAGAGGCCCACCTCAAAACAAAAGATTTACAGACTGAAAGTGAAGGGATAGAAAAAATATTTCGCGTTCATGGACATGAAAAAAAGCTGGGATAGCAATATTTGTATCAGACAAAACAGATTTCCCCAAAAAGGCCACAAAAAGAGACAAAGGACACTTCATAACACTTATGGGACAACAAAACAATCCATCAGGAAGATATAACCCTTGTAAACATATATGCATCCAACATAGGAGCACCCAAACATATAAGGAAAATCTTGGAGGACTTCAAGAAGGATATCAACAGCAACACGCTCACAGTAAGGGATTTTAACACCCAACTGTCAATGGACAGGTTTTCCCAGCAGAGAAACACCAAGGATACTGTAGCACTGAACAATATTCTAGTTCAAACAGACTTAATTAATATATACATAACTTTTCACATGAAGGAAGCAAAGTATATACTCTTTTCAAATGCACATGGAACATTTTCAAAAACAGACCATGTGGTAGGATACAAAACAAGTCTCAACAAATTCAAGATAACTGAAATTATAGCAAGCACCTTCTCAGATCACAACCGCTTGAAATTAAAAACCAACCTCAAGGAATAAAACTTAAAACATTGAAAGTCATGGAAACTGAATAACATGCTGTTAAATAATAAATGAGATAACAGTGAGATGAAGGAAGAAATCAAAAAGTTTCTGGAAACTAATGAAAACGAACACACAACAGCCCAAAACCTATGGGACACGGCACAAGCAGTCCTGAGAGGGCAGTTCATAGCAATACCTAAAAAGGATACAAGAATCTCAAATAAACTACCTAACCCTACAGTTACAAGTACCAGAGGAAAAACAACAAATAAAACCCAGAGCGAGTCAAAAGAAGGAAATAATCAAGATCAGAGCAGAATTAAGTGACAGAAAGACTGAAAAAAAACAATTAAAAGGATCAATAAATCCAGCAGCAGATTTTTTGAAAATATGAACAAAGTCAACAAGCCTTTATAACCAACTCATCAAGAAAAAGAGAGGACCCAAAGAATAAAAACTAGAAACAAAAGAGGAGAAATTACAAATGATACCACAGAAATGCAAAGGATTGTAAGAAATTACAAACTACTATAGGACAAGAAATTTGATAACCTGGATGAAATGGATAAATTCTAAGAAACATATAATATTCTAAAACTGAATCAAGACAAAGCAGAAATCTTGAGGCGGCAAAAATAATAATAAGTGAAACTGAAGCAGTAATCAAAAAACTCCAGGCACACTAAAGCCCAGGATTGGATGGCTACAGAGGTGAATTTTACCTAATGTCTAAGTAAGAACTAACTCCAATCCTTCTCAACCTATTCCAAAAAATCCAAGAAGAGGGAAGACTCCCAAACTCTATCTATGAGGTCGGTATTATCCTAATCCCAGAAGCAGGTCAAGACACTACAAAGAAAGAAAACTACAGGCCAATATCACTGATGAACATATATATTAAAATCCTCAACAATATATTGGCAAACCAGATCCAGCAATACATAAAAAAGATCATACACCATGTGATGCAATGAAGGTATAATATTCACATAATGATAAATGTAATATACCATATAAACAACATGAAATACAAGAACCATATGATCATATCAATACATGTTGAAAAACCATTTGATAAAGTACAGTACCCATTTATGATAAAAAGGCTAAGCATAGTGGCAACAGAAGGAGCATACCTCAACATAATAAAGGCCATATATGAGAAACTTACAGCCAACATCATACTCAATGGGGAAAAATGCTCTAGCCACAGTGATCAGATGAAAAGGAATCAAAAGCATACAAATGGGAAAGAAATAAAACTGTCATTATTTGCAGACAACATGATAATATACATAGAAAACCCTACAGACTCCACCAAAAAACTACTCAACCTAATACAAGGTCTGTCCCGAAACTACTGTGCCAATGTCAATATAATTAAAGTAATTTGTGTGGCCAATACTTTCAGGACAGACCTCGTAAGTGAATTTGGCAAAATAGCTAGATATCAAGTCAATATCCAGAAATCAAAGGCATTTTTGTACATCAACAATGAAACATGAGAGATGTCAGATTTTGAAAAATCTCATTTTAGCAAGGAGAAAAACAAAGTACTCAGGAATAAATTTAATCAAGGAGGCAAAAGATCTGTACTTAGAAAACTACAGAACAACGGAGAAACTGAGGAAGAGACAAAAAAATGGAATCACATACCATGTTCATGGATGGGAAAAATTAACATCATTTAAATGTCCATACTATCCAAAGCAAGTTATAGATTCAATGCAATCCCCATTAAAATACCAGTAACATATTTCACAGATCTAGAACACATACTTCAAACATTTATATGGAACCAAAAAGTACCCCAAATAGTCATGGCAATTTTGGGAAAGAACAAAGTAGGAAGAATCACAATGCCAGATATCAAAATATATTATAAGACCATTGTAATCAAAACAGCCTGGTACTGGCATTAAGAACAGACATAGATCAATGGAACAAAACAGAGAGCCCAGAAATAAACCCAAGTCTCTATGATCAATTAATATTTGACAAAGGGGAAGAAGCACAAAATGGAGTAAAAATAGCCTCTTCAACAAAGGTGTTGGCAGAACTGGACAGGGACATGCAAAAAAAAAAAAAAAAAAAGGAACTAGACCAATTTACACAATATACCAGAAGAAACTGAAGATGGACAAAAGACTTAAAACATAAGCCAGGCCACCATAAAGTCCTAGAGTAAAACATAGGCTATAAAATTTCAGATATCCCACACAACAATATTTTCACCAACACAGCTCCTGGGTCAAGGGAAATAAAGGAACAAATAAACAAACAGGACTACATCAGACTAAAAAGTTTCTGCTCGGCTAAAGAAAACATCAGCAACATGAAAAGGGAAACACCCATATGGGAAAACAGCAAATGATACCTCAGAAAGGGTTTGATTTAAAAAAAATATAAAGAACTTATATAACTCAACATCAGAAAGACAGACATCCCAATTAAAAAATGGGCAAAGGACCTGAACAGACACTTTTCAAAGGAGGAAATACAGAGGGCCCACAGGCATATGAAAGAATGCTCTGCATTATTAGTAGTCAGAGAGATGCAAATTAAAACCACATTGAAATACCACCTCACACTAGTTAGAATGGCCATCATTAACACATCAGCAAACAGCAAGTGCTGAGAAGGATGTGGAGAGAAGGGAACCCTACCATGGGAATGCAGCCACTGTGGAAAACAGTATGGAATTTTCTCATAAAACTATAAATGAATCTGCCTTCTGATTGAGCAATTCCACTGCTAGGATTACACTCGAAGAATCATGAAACACTAATTTAAAAGAACCTATGCACCACTATGTTCATAGCAGGCCATTCACAATAGCCAAGTGCTGGAAACAGCCTAAGTGCCCATCAGTGGATGAATGGATCAAAAAACTGTGGCACATTTACACAATGGAAACCTACACACCAGACAGAAAGAAGGAACTCTTTACCATTTGCAACAGCATGGATGGAACTGAAGAGTATTATGCTTAGTGAAATAAGCCAGGCAGCAACAGACAAATACCATACAAACTCACTTAATACAGGAAACTAATGAACAAAACAAACAAGCAAAATAGGTGGAACCAGAGGCATGGAAACAAGGAAAAGACCAACAGTAACCAGAGGGGAAGGGGGTGGGTTAAAGGGGGAAAAATGGGAAAGGGTTTTCAAGGAACTAATATTAATGACCCATGGACACAGACAACAGGGTGGGGATTGATCGTGGGAGAGGGGATGGGGTAGATGGGGCAGAGAGCAATGGAGGAAAGCTGGAACAACTGTAATAACAGAACAATAAACTAAAAAAACAAACCAAAAAAAAAAAAAACTCTATTAATTTTGGGCGCAACGCACACATGAAAATGACAGGTATGGGGCCCTGGCTAGTAGCACAGTGGATAAGGCACCAGCCTGCAAACCCAGAGGTCACTGGTTCAATTCCCAGCCCAGGCACATAACCAGGTTGCAAGCCAGGACTCCAGCCAGGTACATAGCTGGAGGCAAGTGAAAAGCAACCATAAATTGCTATCACTCTCCCTCTCTGCCTCTCTTCCTTCTCCTCTCTCTAAAAGTAATAAAATCTTTAAAAAAAGAAAAAAAGAAAAGAGAAAAGAGAAAAGAAAAAAATGACAGGTATGCAAAAATAAGTGCAAAGAGTTATAAGCATAATATAGACAATGGGTTTTAAAAAATCATGGCAGGGTGACTATGTATAATTGTTTACTTGGTAAATTTCCTTTATTTAGCAAAAAGATGTGCTTTAAAAACCTCCATCTTCAAAAGCTTCCATTCAGGAGACCATTTCCACAGTTCCCAGACAGTGTTTCCAGTGTGTCAAAGCATCCAGATAATTCATATCCTCTCTGTTAAAGGCTGTGATCACCTTTTCACTACTGGCTTCTAGAGAAAAGCAATAATAATAATGTGCAGTGATCTACTTTGCACTTATTCTCAGACCAACTAAATTTGTTATGCCAAGAGCTTACAGTTTTGCTTATGTATCCTTGTGATTCCTTTGGAAAAGACCAGAAAAGCTTTCATAGAAGTAGAGAGGCCCAACAGTTCACTTTTCATGGCCTGTTGAAATGGTAAAATGTGTAATAAATCCATAGAGCACAGGTGGTAAACACAAGGCCAAAACCAGCCCTCCACCTTGTTTTATTCAGCCCAGGACCTTGTTCTTACCCTGTTCACTTAACTGTTAAGGAGTAGTTACAATTACATTCGGCCCTTTGAAGGCAACCGTTAGGTGGATGTAGTTCCCAGTGAAAACGAGCTAGACATCCCTGCCACAGACCATAATTCTAAACAACCCAAATAATATTATCAATTCCAGAGCTGTGACACAAAGAGCCTGAACATTAGGACTCCCAAGGAAATGCAAGGCTGTGACAAACAGAGCTCAACGGCAGTTTCTGCACAGAGGCCATATATGGACTTATATAAGTAATCATAGGGAGATGTCTCAAGCTATTTCAAGGACCACTAGACTACCTTGAGAAACCTCTTAAAATATTACACAGTTTGAGAATCACCACTAATAAAGTTATTAGGTAACAGAAAATGTTTTCTAACATTTTTAGGTTACATAATTTTAAAATATTACTTTAAATGCCACTGTCTTACATAAACCTTGACAAGCCAAAAATCAGCCTTCTGAAACCCTCAGGCCTCTGGAAGAGCTCAAACCCAGAAGCAGGACAATCAAGGCTTTAGTGAAAAACAGATGAGAGAACCAGGGTAACCACAGGAACAGCTCAAGAACAGATGTCAGCTCTTCCAGGACTGGTCAGCACATGGGTGAGAATAGAGGCATGAGCTCTGGCAGATGATGTTGAAAAAGGCTATGTTTTCTGTTAGGGAAACAGAAGCCACAGAAGATGATAGAAAATAATAATTAAGAATAAGGAAGAGCTGTGAGAACAAGGTTTAGAAGAGAGAATTGTTAGAAGTAGCCACCAGAAGCAAGCAGAAGAGAGCTGGGTAGTGAAGTGGAAGTGGCAGAGAAGACCCAAGGGCTGCCTTACCCAACCCTGACTGTCTTTAAAGGTACTGGGCACATTGTGTGGGGGAAAAGGACACACCAAGAGCTTTCTATACTTCAAACCTCCTAAGGTAGCAATCCTCCAGGTGTGGTAGGGAAAACCTGCATCAGATTAATGGGTGCCTGTGTCTGCCCCAGGCCTAAAACCACCATTTCAGGAACTGAGGCCTGTACTACATTCCCAAGGACTCCTACACTGAGAAAAAGTGCCCCGATGAGTTTTCTTCCAAAAACATACTACACAGTACAGTTTAAAGGGACCAACAGGGAGAGATGCCTTTAGGTATTATCCTAATGTTACCTTTTGTTTCCCCTTCATAATAAAAGGTCTAGAAATAGTTGTCTACACTGATCTCCATTTCATAATCTTTTACTCCCTAAATGTGCTATAACTGGTGTTCATTTGCTATCATGTATGTAAACTGCTTTTGCAAAAGAAAACTTTCCAGGTCTTACCTTACCCTCTGAATTTATTCATTCAAAAATTTCTTAACTGCCCGCAATATGCACTTGGGGAGATATAGCAGTTTACCAACCACAAAATTTACACAAAGCAACATTTAATACATTTTTTTTCTTCAAAATACTTCATTCCCCTGGACTACTGGCTTCTCTGAAAGTTCTTCCTCAGAACTTGCAGGTTTTATACCCTATCTGGAGATGCAAAGGTCACTATCTCAAGGAATTTCCAGTTCGAAGAAAAAAAATTCAAATAATTACTACACAATGTGACAGTCTCCATAATGAAGGTAAGAACAAAGAGAACTGAGGACCCCGAATATGCCTGGCTTCAGTTCAGAGGCTTCATGGGAATGACAGTGTTTCAACAAGAATTGCAGACTTACAGGAAATGGGTTGGCAAATGGAGAACACAGTCCAGGTAAAAGGTTTGCACACGCAAAGCCGTAGAGTCCTGAGAATTATTATAATTAGTTCCTATCAATCTTACTTCAAACATGTATGTGTGGGTGACTACCCACCTACCTCAAATGTAACAGTCTCATTCTATCTTTAGAGGAAGACAACTAGAAAAAAATAATTTATAAATTATTTGTAATTTAATCTGGTTGGTAAGACGATTGATTATTTTACCCCTATAACTTTCTACAATAAGTATCAATTATGTTAAAATCTTAAAATATATAAAGGCAAAATAAAATTATAGTACTTAACTGTTTCTGAGGTTTAAGCATAAGTGGGGAAAAACAGAAACTGAGAGGAGCAAATAGGAAGAGTTGCATGACAGAAAGCCTTCGGAGGTTAGATTCTATTTCATACATTGCAGGAAACTAAAAAAATGAGGGCAGGGTAGTGACATGATAACATATACATGACAAAAAGTTAGTGGGATCAATGGCATGAGAGGAGCCACAAGTACAAAATTTCCTGCCAAGGTTCAAGTAAGAGGTGATAAATGTCTGAATTCAGAGTGTCACAATGGACAAGAAAACAAATGAGTGACTATAAGGTAGCAACAGTAGTATCTATGGTTGTTAGATAAGGGTGTGAGAAAAGGAATTATTACTTTCAAATAAAGAAGACAGAGAAGAATGAAGGCAGGGGACAAAATTATTAACTTCACTTTAAAAAGGCAGACTGTGAAATGCTTCTGTGAATATGGGGAAGATGCCAATCACTAAGTTCAGACACGGGGTTCTGGATTTCAGGAGCTACATCAGGGTTAAAGATATAGACCCAAGAATTGACACTATACATACAGGTGGCAATTAAAATTAGGAAAATGAATGAGATTATAAAGAAAGAAATGTTAGGAAGAGAAAAGAGCTAAAAGCAAACATGAAGAAGTGAAGACAGAGGAAGGGGAAGTAACTAATGGAGCCAGGCCTCCATGGAGCTAGGAAGGATGGCACCCAGGGCACAAGAGGATGTATGCATTACCTTAAAGAGAGGTGAAGGGGCTTTTTCCTAAACAGGCAGGGGGTAGAAACTAAGAGCATTCACACATAATAGCCTATGGCTTTTCTGAAATAGGAAGGAAGGACATCACTGTGAGAGAGGGAGATGGGGCTTAGGAAGGTACAATAGGATTACAGAGTAATGCTGAAGGCCCAGCAGGTAATGACACCCTAACTTATAAAGGTACAAATGTAACACTTATTGCACTTAAAACTACCTATTAATATCTGTCTTCCCTGATAGGTTCTAGGATCCAAGAAAACAGGGCCATTGTGTGTCTTATTCATTTATAGCAACTAGAAGTGCTTGGTAAAAAGTTAATGAATGCTCAAATATTATTGTTTAACTATATTAAATTGTATGTTATTTTTCCCTGACATTACTCAGAAGCCCAGGAAAGAGTCTGACAGATTAGTGAATATGCAAATCCTTTTTTGATAAAAGTTACTATGGATAACCTTGCGATAACAATTTTCAATTCATTTAAATATATACAAGCCAACTTAAAGTTAGATATAAGGTATCTCATGCTCCTTAGGGATGTCAAACTCATTTTCACCAGAGGCCACATCAGCCTCATGGTTCCCTTCAAAGGGCCAAATGTCATTTTAGGACTGTATAAATGTAACTACTCTTTAACAGTTAAGTGAACCGGTAAGAAACAAGGTGCCAGGGTGGATAAAACAAGGTGGAGGGCTGGATTTGGCCTTCGGACCTAATGTTTGTCACCTGTGTCCTAGTTCTTATGAAGGTCTGTCCAGAAAAAGTCCAGCCATTATTAATACAATGAGAATGGTTTGCATGACATCAATGTAACCTGGCAGCCAAGGAGCATAGACTGGAATGCGCATTCATAAACAGTGATGACTTCACTGTACTAGTCAGTGGGGGATGTAGACGCCATTGAACGAGCATGTATATGGTGTGGCCATCACATTCAAAACAATTAAGCAAGTAGAGCAATGAATCTGCATCAAATTTTGAATTAAGCCTGAACATGCCTCCACAAAAACTACTTGGATGATTCTGAAGGCTTCTGGGAACAATGCAATGAATGCAGTGCAAAATAAAAGTGTGGCACAAATGCTTCAAAAAGAGTTGAGAATCTGATGGAAGTGACGACATTTTGGAAGGCCTGCAACAAGTAGAACACCTGAGAATGTTGACTACGTACAGGTTGCAGTCAACAAAGATTCGCAACTGACAGTGCAAGAACTAGAAGCTGATTTGGGGATTCCAAAAACTACTATGTTGTGAGACTTTAATGCAGGATCTTGGCATGAAACATGTCATGGCAAAAATCTGTTCCGTGGGTTCTGCCATCAGAGCTGAAATGAACATTGTGCTGCAGATGCTAATGACTTGACTCAAGCTACTAACAATGAACCAGACTTCCTCAAGAAGGTAATAACTGGAGATGAATCATGGGTCTACAGGTATGATCCAGAAACAAAGGCCCAGTCATCCCAATGGAAGTCACCTGATTCTCAATGCCCGAGGAAAAACTTTGTTTTTTGATTGGAAATGTACTAGTCATCAGAACTATGCCCCTTCCAGGCCAAACAATTAGTAAGGGGTACTACCTCCACATTCTTCGAAGCTGAGATGCAATACAACAAAAACCGCCAAAGCTATGGACAACTAGTAATCAGCAGCTTCATCACAGCAACATGCCCACTTATGAATCACATCTTGTGCAGAGCTTTTTGGCAAAATGTTAAATCACCCAGATGACTCAGCCCCCACACACCCCAGATTTGGCACACTGTAGTTTCAGGCTTTTCCCAAAACTAAAATCATTTTTGGAAGGGAACAGATTTCAGGCCATCAATAAGATTCAAGAAAATACAATGGGGTAGGTGACAGCAACTGGGAGAACTGTGTGGAGTCCCAAGGTGCCTACTTTGAAGGGGGGACTGATGCATCATTGCCCTATATACAATGCTTCATGAATTTTCTTCAATAAATGTCTCTTTTTCGTATATGTGGCTGGACACTTTCTGAACAGACCCCATATACTATGAATGATCATTAATTTGCACATAAAAACAAATACAAACATAGGCAGGCACTGAAGTGCTCTGTATAATCCAAATATTGATTATTTTAAATTATTGGCACAAAGAAAAAAATTATTTTTAAAAATATAGAAATGCTCAAGTCACTGAGACTACCTCCAATGCGTTCTCAGATGCCCATCTCAAATCACTGAATTAACCCAACTGATTACAGAGCAGGAGTAGAGGGGTGGAGCTGACAAAAGTTAACAACAAAGAGGACACCAGGTGGGTGGAGGAGAAAAAGGGGCTGATGGGACAGCAGGGAAGTAAGAGAAAGAGTTTAAAATGGTACTGTCAGGCAGTCTTGGGTAAGGCCTAAATGAGGCTTGAGTTAAAGGTACTTGTTTGAGCTAGGGTTTTTCCCCAAAGCAAAGTCTGAGATAAGAAAGAAGAGTCCAGGCAAGCAGAAGGAAAGATAAAGAATGAATAAACTGCATACTTGCAAATAAAAAGCCTCCAAAACAAGTAAATTGAAAGTGGGGGGTGGGGGGGTGGGAAGGGCATGAAACTTAACTAGGAAACACTTTGACAGGAAAAAAAAAAAGTGATCGTGAAAAATCTCTGAAAATAGAATCTAGAGGAACTCATATGCTCTTCAAGGAATTTAGAAAACTTCAAATAAATATTACAGCAATCAAAAACAGTAAGACCACAACTAGGGGAAAAGTTATACAAAGAAGGAAATTTACATTGACATTCTGTATAGAACTTCTGAACACAAGAAACAGAATCAACATGACAGGAAGAGCAAGCTTAAGAAAAGCCATACAGAATTCAAAATAATACAAAACAACTAGATACATTTTGATACTATCTATGGTGATCTAATAAATAGACAACTGCTATAACCACCACCAGGCTCCTATCTAAGAAAAAAATTAATGAAAAATATTTGGTGAAGGGGCACAAGACTACAGAAGGGGAGGCTGCAGAAATACAAGCAGGAAACAAAGCTATAAGCCATTTTATTAAGGGCTGATCCCAAATGAGCATGAAAAGTTGCTTGAACTTAATTTTTCCCAGCTCTTCCTTCCACTCAAAAGTAAGACATTATCAAGCTATTGTTACCCTTTCAAACCAGCCTAAGAGCTGTTCCTTCTTCATATTTGCTATGTCTATAAATGCTACCTTTCCCTTGAGGGGAAAAAAAATAAGTGTTAATAATCATTTCTGTTGGGAATTTTACTCTGAGGCAAGTTTACAAAAACAACTGTGAATTGAGCTAGCAAAAAAAAAAAAATCCTAATCAGTACTATCAGTAAGGACTTGAAAGCAAGATCTCTTCCACATAATTTCAATTAAGAATTGTAGCTAGTTCCCGAATTCTGACACTTGATCCACCCTTTAGGTAAATCACTCCAAAATTCTCACTTGATCAAAACTTTAGTTAGTAAGTATTGACTAAATCGTTCATCATCTTTCTCTGCTCTGCATGGGTACAGAACAAGCAGAGCTGGCTATAATTTAAACGCACAAGTGTTTTAAAACCTAACTAAACATAGGGAGAAATCACTTTCTCATTTTACTCAGCACTCTGCTAGGAATAATATCCACCTCAGAACTGTTGTAAGGATGACCCTTAATAACAAATATCTGTATAGATCACAGTGTATCTGATTACTGATTTTTCTTCTTAGTTTCCAACTCATTCACTGGTCATAGGCCTCTAAACAGAAGAACCTGAGTGATTACTTAAATGGTTCTCAATCTTTTAAAACCCATGTTTCCTTAATAGCACAAATCCATCTCCTAGTGTTTTCTTGTTGTCTTTTCCTAATGTAACATAATATTAAATGTACTTTTTTCAAACTACAACTGTCTCCTCCAATAATCATATATGACCCACAACCATCCCCTTTTTAAGATGCACTAAAATCATAATATGAAATAAATCACACTATAAAATATTCAAGAGCTAAATTACTATTTCTAACTGTATAAAATATGAAAGCTGAAGTATTTACATATTCATTCAATAAATATAGACATTGACATGTGACTTGCATACCTCAAATAGCACATTCTCAACTTCTTCATGCAAATAGTTTCCTCATCACTCCACTGAAACTACTCTCTCTACAATAAAATTAAGTATTAATTTTTCTTCCACCTTTCTGGCTTTTTGTGGAGAGAAGGGGACTTCATTAGCTCTTCATCTCTTCACCAACCATGATAAGCAAAACCAGCTACTTTCTTTGTGGTCCCAAAACACCTTCTTCGCAGTGCCCAACACAGTAAATGACAAACCTCTGGTGATGCTCCATAATAAAGGGTTGTTTTTAATTATATAATAAAACTTCTATTATAACTAACTGAGTTTGTGTCGGTGGACCTCATCAGACTAAGGATGGAAGGCAAGATCCAGGTCTTCAATCTTAAAAGTGGTCAAACACTATTTGCTAAATCAGACTGGATTCTGCTTCTTAACTAAAATGTCCTTTGAATAAATAACCCTCCTGCTATCCATGCCTTTGCTGATACCAAGTTCCTCTACAAAGCTTTCCAAAACCACATACTCCAGTGCTGATCTTTTTCTCAAAGTCTATTAGAGATTACTTGGTATGGTACATTGTGTAAAATATCCTTTGATATTTGCTGTTTCCCTAGATTGAATACAACTTGTCCCAATTTCACAATATATTCAACAGCAAGGTCCATGTCAACTTCTTGCTCTATAGACTCAAGCACAGCATTTTTCAGGTAATGGCATTCAATATACAGATAAATTAAAATTTAATGTACAACAGAGCTGTATCCTGACAGAGCTAACAGTAATAGATTTGAATGGTCAGCATTAACAGGTTTTCCCCACTCTGGTGGTGACACAACGAAAATGGTTGTTCCTGGGAGAAAGAGCTACACTCTGAGGTGTTCGGGCCAAGCAACAGCCATTCTTCAAATAACAGGAGGAAAGGTAGAGACTACTTCTTTTGGGTGTAGATGTAGAAAGCAAAGCCTCTGAGGTGAAGTATTTGACAGAGCTTGCATTGAACCCCGGTTTCCCACCTCCCAATCAAGAAACCTTTACTAAATCAAAATGCTTCTCTAATTGTCTCAAGAGACTACTAAGTCTGTCTTTACCCTATATATACTGATCAAAGGCAAAGCACACAAATACCCAAGTCGCTCTCTATAAACAAAAGAATTAGAAATTGGGGAAGGGAAATGCTTTTCTAGGCTCCTTCACAGGAGCATTCACTAGACCATGAATACTAAGTGTTACTAGATTTTCTGCAGGCCCTTTTTCATTCTACACTCTTCTTTGGTATTTTCATCTGTAGTATATTATTTTCATCTATCACTTACGGACTAAGAATTCTCAAACCTAAATATTCCAACCAGACTTTTTTTTTGAGCTTCTATTCTGCATGCTAGACATCTCTACCTATGTAAATTCCATACTCACCTAGAAAAAAAAAAAAAACAACAACTCAGCATTGTAAATTCATCATTTCCAAGATGGCAACGTAGGCAAACACGGTTCACCTCTTTGCACAACCACATCAAAATTACAATTAAAATGTAGAAAAGCCATCCTCCAGAACCATAAGAAATAAAGTTGAATGGGAGTCTGACAACTATGGAATTAAAGAAACCATGTTCATCAAGATGGAGCTGGCAATCAGGTGCCATATGAGACTCCATCAACCTGGCTAACATGGTTTGACCTGCCTTGCAGATCCTCAGAGACCCTCCCCCAACCGAAATTAGAGGCCCACCCATGCTGCTTTTCCTTATGAATGGACGGTCTTGGCTCTTGCTTTACAACTTCCTAAATCCTATCAAACAAGCAACACCTGATCTCAGTGAGCTCCAGGCCCAGCACTAGCAGGATCCAGCCTGGGTTCACAACTTGGCTTTGCCTGGGAACCTCCAAGCCCAGCACTAGCAGCAGCATCTCAGATTGCTTTCTAATTCAGGCAAGGTGCCCAAGGCAAAGGACTGGTGGGGGTCTGACCTTGGTTTGCACCACCTGGGAAACCCCAGGGCCAGTGCCCCCAGAGGACAACTACAGACCATGTCCAAACACCACCACCCTGCACAGCAGATCCTCCCCGGAGGGCAGAGGCTGATGGTCCAAGTCACAGCCAGGTCTTGCAGCTGATTGGTCCGGGTAAATCCCTCCCACTGATTTGCCAACAGCAACCAAGGCTCCACTACAAGAGAAGGGTGTCTCAGCCCATACAAAAGGCATACCTCAAGTAAACAGCTTGGGCAATAGGGGAGACTGTGCCACTGAACCCTACAGGACACCTACTACATTAGGCCACACTACCAAAACATGAAGTCAAAGCAACTCTACCCCATACACAGAAACAAAGACAAGGAGGCTGCCAAATTGAAAAGATAAAGAAATATGGCCCAAATGAAAGAACAGAACAAAATCCCAGAAGAACTAAATGAAAAGGGGATAGCCTATCAGGTGCAGAGCTTGAAATGCTGGTGATAAGAATGCTCAGAGAAATGACTAAGTGAGGACATAAAATAAAGGAAGTGAAGGTTATACAAACTGAAATAAAGAAAAATACATAGGGAACCAACAGTGATGGGAAGGAAGCCAGGATTCAAATCAACAATTTGAAAACAAAAAAAAGAAATAAACACCAGGAACAGAAAGAAGAAACAAGAATTGAAAGGAAAAAAAAAAAAAAGAAGAGGAGAGCCTCTAAGACAACTTTAAATGTGCCAACATCCGAATAACAGGAGTACCAGAAGCAAAAGAGGAGGAGCAAGAAATTGAAGACTTTTTTGAAAAAATAATTAAAGAAAACTTCCCTAAGTTAATGAAGAAAATAGACATACAAGTCCAGGAAGCAAAGTCCCAAACAAGCTGAACCCAAAAAGGACCAAAAATTCTGGTCCTAATTTAAATCTCAAAATCTAAAAATAAAAAGAGAATCTTAGAAGCAGCAAGGGAAATGCAGGGAGTTCCTATAGGCTATCAGCTGATTTCTCAAAAGAAACTTTGCAGGCAAGAAGGGGCTGGCAAGAAGCACTCAAAGTGATGAAAAGCAAGGACCTACTACCAAGATTATCCTATCCAGCAAAGCTATCATTTAGAATGAAAGGGCAGATAAAGTGCTTCCCAGACAAGGTAAAGCTTAAAGGAGTTCATCACCATTATATGGAATGTTAAAGAGGCTTATTTTAGAAAAAGGTAAAGATCAAAACCAGAAACATTAAAATGACAACAAGCTCACAACTACAACAACTGAATCTAAAAGAATTAAAACCAAACAAAATACGCAAACAATCAGAACAGGAACAGAATCACAGGTATGGGGATCATTTGGAGGGTTATCAGCAGGGAGGGAGGAGGAGAATAAGAGGAAATGATACAGGGATCAAGAAACATAATTGGAAGGTTCAAAATATACAAAGGGAGTAAAAATTACTATAAGAAAGGGTAAAGCTAAACCGCTTCCATGCATGATCCATGGAAAAGAACTAAAAGGTTGGGGGTACTGCTGGAAGGAATGGAGGTGCTAGGTGGAGAGGAGCAAAGGGGAAAAATTGGGACAATTGTAACAGCATAATCAATAAAATGTATTTTTAAAATAAATAAAATTAAAAATGAAATTTATCATTTCCCCTCTCTCAGTCAACCAGCACCACCCCCTTGTGGTCATCCTGCCGTCCCTGGTGAATGGCACTGTCTAACCAGAAACCTGTATTTCTCTTGCTCATTTCTCTCACCTCAGGTACCAAATGTTATCAAATCTCCCTCCTAAATACAATTCTTATACCCCCAACCAAATCATCTTTTATAGGTAAGAATGATCTCCAAAGCTTTTTGATCACTCACCTTTATTATTTTAAAAAATTTGAACATACGTGCACCCAAAATATATGCACATTAACTTATTAAAATGCATGCATGTCTATAAAAATACAGTAAGAAATAATAAAACATAATAAAAATTTTCTTCCTACACTCCAGTGAATCAATTACACATCCTTGGGGTTCAGGAATCTACATTTTGGGAACTGTATAATGGCATTGGTTCTATAGTAAATAACCAACAAAGGTGTATGTGTGTGTTTGTGTGATTATTTGAAGCAGTTTCTTTTTATTCACACACAGATATTTCATAATGAGATGATATGTAATACACATGCTTTGTCATTCTGCTAAATATAGTTAACCTTATCTTCTAAAGCTACAAAAAATAAAGTTTAAAGTTAGCTGACTTCTAAAAACCCACATTGAAGGCGTCAGCCTGCGAACCCAAAGGTCACTGGTTTAACTCCCCAGCCAGGGCACATAACCAGATTGCAAGCCCGGTCTAGAAACATCAACCTACGGTTGCCTTTCACCCAGCTCCAACTACGGACCTGGCTTGCAACCTGGCTATGTGCCCTGCCTGACTAGGGAATTGAACCAGTGAATCAAACCAACGACCTTTGGGTTTACTGATACCAATATAGAACTACATAGCCACTCAGTGATAGTAACTTGGGACAGATTTTAGTGACCAAAAAGTAAAGAAGCTTGTTAAAATGACTAAATCCAGTTATTTTCAGTATTGGTGATTCTATACTTTTCAAGTGCAGAAGGTTGAGGGAGAATAGAATATAATCAATATAAAGCAACATTCTTTTTAAAAGAATCAACATTATAAAAACAAAACTTTAGGCCTGTGAAGTCAACATATAATGTAAATTAGCTTGTTTGTTATTTACAGAGGTAAAGTATTAACCACAACCCATCTTTTAAGCTAGCATTCTAATAACATCCTCCATTTTATAGTGAATTTTAGGGTAAGTAAAACGGCCTTCTCCTCAAATGCCGTAAGCAAAATGTTGCTGTTTCATTTGTTTTCTCTTGATCACTTCATCCTCTTTAGTCACTCATTTAATATTGATGAACCAAAATTATTTGAAAATATGAACATTATAATAGTACTCTTAGATGAGTCTTGTCCTCTAATGTCTCCTCTCGTCCATAAATGCTGACTTAGGTAACCTCCAACTAAAATACGACTCAGCAATTCTATGCAGTTAAATATCTATGCAGAATGCAGACCCAAAGAAAACTTACCAGTGAGTTTCTCAACTACATTCTGAGAGCTTTAAAAATATTTTTGATATAGCAAGAAGGACTAAAAAGGAGTAAACTTTTTAACATCTACTCCAAGTGTTTTACATTTGATTTTCATACACTGTAGTTATCGAACCCGTGATTCAAACAAGGGCTCTGGAGCTAGACACCATGGTTTCTTCACTTACTAGCTGGATGACCACATGCAAATTCCTCATGCTCCTGTGTCTCAGCTTCTTCATTTGTAAAATGGGGTTAAACAGCACCTACCTCATTAGATCAGCCCCAAGATTAAATGATAAAATATATATAAAATGCAGAGCTAAGATGTGTTATATAGTAACTGTCATTATAAATAGTTACGTATTCCTGTCCCCATTTTAGACACGAGGAAACGGAAGCCAAGGGAGTGTCATTTAGCCAGTCATCACACCAACTAGCGCTAGGTTGTGGCTCAAAAGCAAAAATTTGATTAAATAAAAAATGCTTAGGCATTAAATACTTACTGGTGCTGTTTAAAACATCGGTGGTACATTATGAAACCTAAAAAACCACAGGTAGTGGGGTTCAGGGCCGTATCGGGCATTAAATCTTGCGGAGACCCAGAGGGGGCGCCTGGCGCTGGCCACTAGCCGCCGTGGCACCCGGCGCCGCAGTGCGGCTTTCCTACATACTCACGGGTACAGAAAGCCTTGCGCCCCACGCTGCACCCTCTCCGGGCGACTTGCGCGGGTCCACACTAAGCCGCCGCAGGCGTCAGCGCGGGCTGGGTCCACCCAAGCCTGCCGCCTGCGGAGGGCGACCACAGCTCCCTCCTCGTGGAAGCCAATCACCGGGCTCGTTGCCGTGCTAAGGAAGAGCAGCCGGCTGCTCCCGCTGACCCGAGCGGAGCCAAGAAACAGTCGGGGCCGGTCAAAGTCCCAGCAACCGAAGAAGTCGCGAAGCAGCCTCCACTCGTTTCCTCCCCCGCACGCACCCAGCTGGCCGGAGGAGCGTGCTCGGCCCTGGGACCCTCGTTCACCGCACCCCGGACCCGCATCAGGCGACCATCGCTGTGCGCGGCCGGAGTGGCGTCCCGGCACTCTGCAAGCAACCCTCAAACCCGGAAAGTAGACAGCGCCCATGCCGGCCACCCTCTCCTCTCCACGGGGCACGGCTGGGCTGGCTCTGCGCCATCCGGCGGCCAGCGCCTAGGAAGCTGGCGCGGCAGGGAAGCTCCGGGAGGACGCTGGCGGCCCGCACTTCCGCTCCCACCCGGGCAACCACTCGGCCCTCAGTCCAGCACAAAGGTCCCTGCCGAGCTGAGGGGTACCGGAGCCAGAGGCCGCCGCCCGTCCTCCCCGGGCCTCTACCTTCTCCGGGCCCCGTCCGACTCCGCGCGAGAGGCTCGGCCTGCTGCTCCGCGGCTCCCGCTGCGCCTCTCCCGAAAGTTGGCACGGCCTCCCAGTCTGGGGCGCGGCAGGCGGCGGCTCCGCCTTCTCCGGGGAGGAAGGCGGGGATTCGCGGCCCGGAGCCGCCTCCCGGCAAGAAACTACCCCCGCGGCCCTGCCTCCTAGGCGCGCCCCACCCCACCCCACCCCACCCCACCCGCCCCTCCCGCCGCGGCCCTGGCCGGCTCCGACCGGAAATGCATTCCTCCCGGGCAGCGTCAGCTCCGCTGCTGGCGGGAGGAGGCGGGAGGAAGCGAGGCAGGAAGCCCGAGGGACAAAAGAGCTGGTCTGGTCTGAGAGGCCGGTGGACTGGGGAGGGGCCGGGGCTGTGCGAGGCCAGCGCTGGCCTGCTGCCTCTTCTTCTAGCGGCAGAGGTGGTGGATGTGCACCGAGGCTCCGGCCATCCTTCCAGCCCTCCCAGAAGAAAAGACTGGACTTGGATTTCCCCCGAGTCTTAGGTTCTGCCTCCCCAGAGCCCTCCCTCCTGTCAGGGACTGCCCCGTGAGCCCCTTCAGGCCCTGGCACACTACCCTGCAGTTTCCCGTGGGCCCCAGAACTTTTTCCTTTTGGGAGGAAACTAGCTAGAACCAATACTGTTTTTCCGGAATGATAGTTTTCTTGTCTTGTGTCTATAAGAAAGGTGGACCCTTGGAAAGGGGGTTGGTACCAAGATTGTAGAGAAAAGGAAAGTTTTAGAGAAAAATCGCCGAGTTGGGGGGCAGGTCTTGTTAATCTGCCGGTCCATTTAGGGGATGAGAAGGAAAAAAATATATCCTTAAGAATATAGTTTCTACTTATCGTCACTTTTTCTTTTTTAAGTAGGTGACGATGGGCGCTGGAGAAGGAACATTTAAAAGAGGTTCCCTGGCTGGTGTGGCTCAGTGGATTGAGCACTAGCCTGCGAACCCAAGGGTCGCTGGCTCTGTCCCCAGCCAGGTCACCCACACGGTTGCAAGCCAGGTCTCCAGCCAGGTCCCCAGCTGGAGGCAGGTAAAGGCAATCACACTGTTGCTGTTTCTCTGGCTTTCTTCCTCCCTTCCTTCCCCCTCTCTCTAAAAATAATGAATAAAATCTTAAAAAATAAAAGAGAAGGGTAACATTCATTATGAGAATGCTGGGCACATTTTTGAAGAGGAGTGAAACCTGTACCAACCAACCTTAGACTAAAACCCAGTAATTTAAATTATGCTGCGGGAGCGCTGAATGTGTGAGCTGCCACCTGGTGAGCTGCAGTGCCCTGTGGGAGCAGAGCTTAAATTATGAAATCTGTAAAAACTGAAAAGTAGTGGTTCACTTGTGGGAGTTTAGAATCGGATGCCAAGACATTTGGCTGCCAATGTTAGATAGGAGAAAAGAAAGTAGCCCCACCTGTGAAACATTTGCACATTGCTCATTAGTAAAATAAAATCCCTGTGGTTCGATAATCTCTGAAGACCTCTGAGAAATGAGCATGATTTTTCCCACTTCTTTAATGGATGACCAAGTTAAAGAGGCTAAATGTTTCTGTCTTAATATCCCAAAGGTAAAGTTGCCACCAAACCTCCACACATTACATTTAAAGATATCAGCCCTGGTTGGTGGCACAGTGGATAAGGCACTGGCCTGGGAACCCAAAGGCTGCTGGTTTGATTCCTCAGCCAGAACACATAACCAAAGTTGCCAGCCAGGTCTCCAGCCAGGTCTGTAGCTGGAGGCAGGTGAGAGGAAACTGCACATTGATGTCTCTCTCGCTCCCTTCCTCTCTCTCTGAAAATAATTTTTTTAATCTTTTAAATAAATAAAATTTAAAGGTATTGGCTATACCACTCTTTTAAATTAATCAGGATTGACCTGGTGTCAACTTAGGAAACCAGTTCAAAAAGTAAAGCACACTTGATCCTGGTGGATTTACACTACATTTCCCAGAATTTTCTTTCATGTATGTGATTTGAGGAGGCAACTTTTGCCACAAGAACATTATGAGTCTAACACCATTCCAGGACACCTATTAAGGGCTCACCTGACATTTGATAAATGAATAAATGGGTCCTTTGTCTCTTCTGGGACCAGGCCAGAACATTTGGCTAAACTGAAGTATAAGTAGCAATTTATGTGCAGAAATCATGAACCTTTGGGAAAAGAGAAAGACCAAAGCAGTCAGTGATTGGTCTGGAATATGATTCTACTTGTGATTTCACTTAAAAATTAATTGATGGTTAGCTAACTATAAAATGTATGAACACAGAAAAGATTAGTCAGGCCTATCAAGCTAAACAGGAAATCTTAGTAAGTACAAAAAATTCAAGTCTCATTGCTAGATCATAATAGAACATTTGTTAGTACCTTGAATTTAAGACAAATTATATTTTACTTGCACTGTCTTCTAATTATTATTAAGTTTCTTCTGCCATTTCATAAGCCATTATGTCAGATGTTTAAAAGTTGGCCTTTCCGTTAGATTAGACACTATACCACTGTGTGCCCTTCAAAATCTGTCTTTATTCACCTACTCTTTTCCAAAGTGAAGTTTCAAAGATGCTTTCCAGCAAAGACTTTTTTGAATGCCCAGGTTCATTTCAATCAGTATTTAATTCCTATTTCTATATACAATTAAAGGATAGGCTTACATAAATGAAAGGAGTATTAATATTTACTCAGGTACAAAATAGCTAAAGGCCCCTCTAGAAACCTAATTTTGTCTTTCAAACAGTGGGATCACAGTTTGATCACTGACCTTTAGAATCTAGCAGGTTGTATTTAAATCTCAGGACTATGGAATACAGGATTGGGAATGAGGGTGAGTCAGTGTTGGCTTTAGGAGTGGATAGCTGTCTTTCTTCCATAGTTTTACCCGTCTTGATGCTTAGCCTTTCAAATATTACCTCATCCAGTTAGCCATAAATTATCCCATGATAACTTGAAGGCTTTTCAGTTTTTGAGAATGGAAACAACCTTAATAAGCATAAACTTGTATGGACAATTATTTTAGTATGTATGGACATATAAATTATTTTTAAGTGCAACAATCACCAGAGGCAAGACTCCACAGCATTAGAACACAGGAGGGGTACCTGCATCGCGAGAATTGAAGTACATACCCAAGACCAAATTTTTATTGTGTTGGCCATTGACTGGCCATACCAGATCATTTTTAAATAAACAGAGTGCCTTTGTGTCACACTATGCCCAAGATAGCCACAGTTCTGTCTGTTGTCCAAGCTCAAGTATTAATAGCACTTCTTTTCTTTCTCCAAAGTACATCCTGATATTGGATGTCAAGTTGTATGGTAATCCTATAAATAAGAGATTATAGACACTAAAGAATAAGAGTAATTCTAGAAATTCAAAGGGGATGCATAGGACACACTGTAATTCAGTTTCCAGGTTTATAGTTAAAGACCATTCTAACATTGATTTAAAAAAACACTGTGTAAGAATGTGTGCTGAATTAGATAGTTCCTATACAATGCAAATTCCCTACTAGAAGATTTAATTAGGGAAAATCTTGGCTAACTAGCAAGACTTGGTTGTATTTAACATTCTAAATGTATATGATGGCTTCCAGAGCAAACTGATTAACAATGGCTAGATAAGGCTTCAGCTGCTTTTCTAAAACTTGCTACAAAGTGACTGTCAACTCTAACTACTTAAAGATAGTTTCTTCAAACATAAAAAACAGAAAGGAAGGAAGGAAGAAAGAAAGGAAGAAAGAAGAAAGAAAAAATAAGAAAGAAAATGATTAGTGGATGGGGATGGAGGGAATAGAAGTCTCTGATTATGTCTTCTGATATGGAAATGCCCCTGAATCATAAATAACTCTATTTCTTTTTTTAAGAAACAAAAATCCCTCTATTAAATGTCAATGTGTGTGCATTGGTGGAAAAACAACAATAACAACAACAACAAAGTAGCCCTGGGAATTATTTACATTTCGGAAGAAAAAAAACGGGGGTGGGGTTGGTGGGGAGGACAATCAATCCTTCCAGTTCCTCCTTCTTCTGTCTCCAAATATATAAATAACATGCAAATAATCATAATGCAAAGAAACTGGAAGTTTACTTATTTTGCAACTTTTAATTTTTGGCTTAAGGGCTCTGATTTAGTGAGCAATTCTCAATACTCTGTTATAATTGCCAGAGAACCCATGAAAAATTCTGCTTTTATATGGCAACCACTGATTCTATACACGTGGGCTGTCCTAGTGAATTTGACTACCCTATCCTGAGGCTTCAGTTAGTGCTTTATTCCTTTGCTGTTTAAAAGTAAAGTGGAAAATGTCAGAACAGTCTGGCCTGATTTGCAGTGTATCCCTTACAGTTTAGGCTAGCCATTCAGTCTTTTCCTTTTCTAGATGGTTAGTAGTTGCTGGATTATGACTTTGAATATGAGTCATATGAGTAAGGCTGCCTAAACTGGTTCTGCTTTCTGTTCTCCATATATAGCGGCTCCTTTCTCTCCTGTCCAGTGCATGGAATATGAGCACTCCCTGACAGCATTCAGATGCTGGACATTCTTAAGAGCCCAGAGGAACAGGGTTTTTAGGCAGCTCTTTTCAGACACTGAGTCTCTTCAGCTGGAGAAGGGAATGAGCCTTCCCAAATAAGAATGAAGAATATGCCAAATATAAGCAGTTGAATAGCACTGAAATTATTTTTAGAAACTAAGGCCTTCCAGTATAGGAAATGATGGTGCTGGCAATGGGTTGTGGCTAATGACTATAAAACAGCATTATTTCTTTGCTCATTTAACTACTTTTGAGTATGTTGAGAAAATTTAGCCATTGGAATTAGGAGAAGATTGGTTTTAGGTCAGATTCATTAGGGAGTGGGAAGGCTACGTTAGTTAAAAGGTATGTTTGGTAAAAAAAAAAAGAAGACCTGCCTTCTTCAAATTAACCCCCATAATATATCATCTAAGAAAGAATTTTTGCTGTGAACCTATGTATGGGAAATTATGAGTCCATAAACACCCTAAAGTTGTAGACGAAGTTTCATCTATGCATACAGACCTGCATTTTGGCAGCTATTTCTGGTTTTAATGGGATAATAACCCCAAAACATTAAGAATCACAATTTTATTTTATTTTTAATTAAATTTATTGGGCTGACATGGGTTAGTAAAGTTATATAAGTTTCAAGTGTTCAGTCCCATGCTACATCATTGTGTGCTCACCATCAAATCACCTTCTATCACCATACACTTATTTATAAACCAGGAACCTAAACAAATTTTTTGTTGCTGTTGCCCTGGAATTTTGAGTTTTATATTAATTAATTTTATCCAAAGTAATTTTTAAACATCAGGTAAACTTCCAAATATTTTGTTATAATGAGATTTCCACTGCAGTATTATGTAACTGTAGGTAGAACAGAAAAAATAAACCTTTTGTGATCGAACCACACAACTCAAAAATGTGCTGTTTGTGTTTATTTTTCAAAGTAAACTAAACTTCAGAGAGAAACTAGAACCTTTCATTTCAAATTTCTAATTGACATACTAGGACATAAATGCCTTCAAATCACATCTAAAAATCACCCTGCTTAAAAACTGTTGGAAATTTTTAATTAGATTGAGAGCAATTGTGAATACATTTTAGTGATATTTCCTAAGAATATATGCCATGTAGCATTCAGAAGAACAAGGCCTGTGGCTCTGCTCCTTTAGAATCTGCATTGTTGTTGGCCGATGTCATAGGCTTTTTACTCTATGATCACAAGAATTCCCTATTTAAAACCCCTAAAGGGTGTCAGATGCTTAAAATATCAACTAAACTGTCATTCTCTTACAGTTAGAATGTTGCCTATGAACATAAAACACTTCAATTAAAACTTCACAAGTAGGGAGAAAATATTTGCAGGAAATATATCTGATAAAGGATGATTATCCAAAATGCACAAAGACCTCTTAAAACTTAACAAGAAGGCAAATAACCTGATTTAAAAATGGTCCAAAGACCCAAACAGGTGCTTCACCAAAGGGAATATAGAGAAGATAAATAAGCATATGAAAAGATGTCCCACGTTATATGTTATTAAGGGATTTCAAATTAAAATAACAGTGAAATATCACTAGGTACCATTTAGAATGGCCATAATCCAAAACACTGACACCAAAAGATGGTGAGGATATGGAGCAACAAAAATGCTCATTAACTGTTGGTGGGAATGCAAAATGGTCCAGCCACTTTGGTTAACAGTTTGGTAAACAGTTTAGTTTTTCTTGTCAAACTAAACATACTTTTACCATATGATAGAGTAATTATCCTCCTTGGTATCTACCCAAAGGAAACATGTCCACACAAAAACCAGCACACAGATGTTTACAGTAGCTTTATACATAATTGTCACAACCTAGAAATGTCCAAAATTTCCTTCAGCAGGTAAGTGGATAAATAAACTCAGATAGAGTAAGACAATGGAATATTATTCAGTGCTAAAAAGAAATAAGCTTAAGCCATGAAAATAAGCAGAATAAACTTAAATGCATATCGCTGAGTGAAAGAAGCCAGTCTAAAAAGGTTAACAGCCTATATAGTCCAACCAGATGATACTCAGGAAAAGCAAAATAATTAAATAAACTAATATGTCCATCAGGTAGAATAACCAAATTTTTTAAAACATGAGTTATTATTAAACTGATGACATTTTTTGTATTTTTTGTTAATTTTATTCATTATTTTTAGAGAAAGGGCAGAGAGGGAGGAAGAAAAAGAGGGAAGCACCACTTCACGGTTTCCTTTCACCTGCCTCCAGCTGAAGACCTGGCTGAAGACCTGGCTAGCAACCTGAATGCGTGCCTCACTGGGAATCGAACCAGTCATGGGTTCACAGGCAGGCGCAAATCCACTGAGCTACACCAACCGGGACTTTTTGCATTTTAATGTTGGCTTCAGGACATGGGCCCTTTAATAAAGCTAGTATATCCCTTTGGTACATTTTATTATTTTATTTATTTTTTCTTTTTTATTTAATCTTATTGTTGTTGTGTTGCATTCATCCCATTTCTCCTCCTTTCTCTACCCATCCACACGCATCCATTCCCCCTCCCCAAAGTCAATCCCACTTATTGGGATTTTACTTCCTATGTTTTCCTCAAGGGCTTTTATGGTATCAAGGCCTATGTTTAAGTCTTTTATCCATCTTGAGTTTATTCTATTGTATGATCAAGGTTGATGGTCTAGTTTTATTTTTTTGCATGTCCCTGTCCAGTTCTCCCAACACCACTTGTTGAAGAGACTATTTTTGCTCCATTTTATGTTCCTTCCCCCTTTGTCAAATATTAATTGATCATAGAGTCTTGAGTTTATTTCTGGGCTCTCTATTCTGTTCCATTGATCTATATGTCTATTCTTACGCTAGTGCCAGATCATTTTGATTACAGTAACCTTGTAGTATTGTTTGGTATCCAGTACTGTGATTCCTCCTAACTTGTTCTTCTTTCACAGGATTTTTAAGTATTTTTTCTAGATCTGTGAAAGATGTCATTGTTATTTTAATTGGGATGACATTGAATCTATAGATCGCTTTGGGTAGTATGGACATTCTAATGATGTTTTTCTTCCCAGTCATGAACATGGTATATGCTTTCATTTATTTGGATCTTCCTTAATTCCTTTCTTCAATGTTCTGTAGTTTTCTGAGTACAGGTCTTTTACCTCCTTGGTTAAGTTGATTCCTAAGTACTTCATTTTTCTTGTTGCTATGGTAAAATGGGATTTGTTTTCTCGCTTCTATTTCTGACGTTTCATTACTGGTATACAAAAATACTTTTGATTTCTGAATATTGACTTTATATCCAGCTATTTTCCTAAATTTGCTTATTAGGTGGAGTAGGTTTTTGGTGGAGTCTGTGGGGTTTTGTACATACATTATCATGTCATCTGCAAAGAATGACAGTTTGACTTCCTCCTTTCCAATTTGGATACCTTTGATTCCTTTTTCTTTTCTGATAGCTATGGCTAGAACTTCCAAGACAATGTTGAACAGAAGTGGAGAAAGTGGACAGTTTTGTCTTGTTCCTGATTTTAGGGGGAAAGCTTTTAGTTTTTGCCTGTTGAGTATGATGTTGGCTTCAGGTTTCTCGTATATGGCCTTTATTATGTTGAGATATGCTTCCTCTCTTCCCATTTTCTGAGTATTTTTATTAAAAATAGTTGCTGTACTTTATCAAATGTATTCACAGCATCTATTGATATATGAATTTTGTCTTTCATTTTGTTGATGTGGTGTATTACATTTATTGATTTGTGAATGTTGTACCATCCTTGCATCCCTGGGATGAAACCCACTTGATCATGGTGTATTATCTTTTGAATGTATTGCTGGATCTGGTTGGCCAATATTTTGTTGAAAATATTAGCATCTATGTTCATAAGAGATATTGGCCTGCAGTTTCCTTTTTTTGTTGTTGTGTCTTGACCTGGTTTTGGGATTAGAATTATATTGGCCTAATAGGAAGAACCTGGGAATCTTCCCTTCTGGATATTTTGGAATAGGTTGAGAAGGATAGGAGTTAGTTCTTCTCTAAATGTTTGGTAAAGTTCATCTCTGTAGCCATCCAGTCCAGGGCTCTTGTGCTTTGGGAATTTTTTGATTACTTCTTCAATTTCACTAGTTGTTATTGGCCTATTCGAGATTTTTGTGTCTTCTGGATTCAGTTTTTGTAGATTATACATTTCCAAAAATGTGTACATTTCACCCAAGTTGTCATATTTCTTGTCATATAGTTGTTTGTAGTAATTTCTTACAATCCTTTGTATTTCTGAAGTATCAGTTGCGATTTCTCCTCTGTTGTTTCTGATTCTGTGTATTTGGGTCTCTCTTTTTTCTCTTGATGAGTCTAGGTAAATGCTTCTCCATGTTGTTTACCTTTTCAAAGATCAGCTCCTGGATTTAATGTTGCTTTGAATTGTAGTTTGAATCTCTAAGTCATTGCATTCTGCTCTGATCTTGAAGATTTCCTTCCTTCTACTTGCTCTGGGCTTTGTTTGTTGTTGCTCCTCTAGTTCTTGAACCTTTATGATTAGGTTGTTTGCATAAGCTTCTTCTATCCTTTCTAGGTAGGCCTGTATTGCTATGAATTTCCCTCTGAGGATTGCCTTTGCTGTGTCCCATAGGTTTTGGGCTGCTGTGTATTCATTATCATTTGTTTCCAGAAACTTTTTGATTTCATCTTTGATCTCATTGTTTACCCATTCCTTACCTAAAAGCATGTTATTCAGTCTCCAAGAATGAGAATGTTTTTGTTTTTTTCCCTTGAGATTGGTTTCTAGTTTCAAGCCATTGTGATCTGAGAAGATGCTTGGTATGATTTCAATTTCCCTGTATTTGTGGAGGCTTGTCTGTGACCTACATGTGGTCTATCTTTGAGAAAGTTTCACGAGCATTTGAAAAGAATGTCTATTTTGCTTCTTTGAGGTGAAAAATTCTGTATATATCAGTTAAGGCCATTTCATCTAGAGTGTTGTTCAATGCCACAATATGCTTGGTGTTTTGTTTGGAAGATCTGTCCATGGTTGATAATGGGATATTAAAATCCCCTGTTAGTGTGTTGCTTTCCATATCATTCTTAAAAGTCCTCCAGGATTTTCCTTATATAGTTGGAAGCTTCTATGTTGGGTGCATATATGTATACAAGAGTTATATCTTCTTGATGGATTGTTCCCTTAGGTATTATGAAATATCCTTCTATGTCTATTTTTAAAAAGATTTTATATATTAGTTTCAGAGAGAGGAGAAGGGGGAGAGGCAGACAAGGAGAGAATCATTAATGTATAGTTGCCTTTCACCTGCCTCCAGCTACTGTCCTGGCTGGAGACCTGGCTTGCATCATGATTAGATGCCCTGGCTTAGAATGGAACCAGTGACCTTTGGGTTCGCAGGCAGGCACCTATTCACTGAGCCACCAGCCAGGCTTTGTCTCTTTTTATCGGCTTCATTGCAAAATCTATTTTGGCTAAAATAAGTATTGCTACTCCAGCCTTTTTTTCATATCCATTTGCTTCATATGTATTTTCCCATTCCTTCACTTTCAGTCTGTGTCAATCTTTTGTTCTGTGGTGGGTCTCTTGAAGACAGCATATATGCGGATCATGTTTTCTTATTCATTAAGCTACCCTATATCTTTTGATTGATTCATTTAATCCACTTACTTTTAAGGTTATAATTGATAGATACTTATTTATTGCTGCTTTTCCACTTTGTGCCTGTGTTCCTCTCTGTCTTTCTCTGTTCATTTTTTTAAAGAAGACCTTTCAGCATTTATTGCAATGCTGGTTTGGTAGAGATGTATTCTTTTAGTCTTATTCTTTTTTTTTTTTTTTTTTAAATTGTTGTTGTATTACATCCATCCCCTTTTTGCTCCCCTCTGTGCCCCTCCCCATCCACCCATTCCCCCCAAAGTCAATCCCACCTGTTGTCCATGTCCATGGTTCCTTTATACTAGGTTCTTGTCTAAGCTGCTCCCCTTTCTTGCCTCTGCCTCCCCCCTCCCCCCAACCCCTTTCCCCCTGATCACTGAAGGCCTATTCACTGTATTCATATATTTGGTTCTATTTTGCTTGTTGTTAGTTTTGCTTATTATTGTCCTGTAAAGGGTGAGATCATATGATATTAGTCCTTCACTGACTGGCTTATTTCACTAAGCATAATACTCTCCAGTTCCATCCATGTTGTTGCAAAGGGTACAAGTTCCTTCTTTCTTTCTGTGATATAGAATTCCATTGTGTAAATGTACCAAAGGTTTTTGATCCAATTATCCACTTATGGGCACTTAGGCTGTTTCCAGCACTAGGCTATTGTAAATAGTACTGCTATGAACATAGGTGTACATAGGTTCTTATGAATTGGTGTTTCAGGATTCTTTGGGTATAGTCCAAGTAGTGGAATTGCTGGATCAAAAGGCAGTTCCATTTTCAGTTTTTTAAGGAAACCCCATACTGTTTTCCACAGTGGCTGCACCAGCCTACATTCCCACCAACAGTGTACGAGGGTTCCCTTTGCCCCGCATCCTCGCCAACACTTGTTGTTTGTTGATTTGTTGATGATTGCCAATTTGACAGGTGTGAGGTATATCTTATTGTGGTTTTAATTTGCACCTCTCTGATGACTAGTGATGTTGAGCATTCTTTCATATGCCTCTGGGTCCTTTGTATATCTTCTTCAGTGAGTTGTCTGTTCAGGTCCTTTGCCCATTTTTTAATTGGGCTGTCTGTCTCCCTGGTGTTGAGTCGCATTAGTTCTTTATATATTATATTTTGGAGATCAGACTCTTGTCTGAGGTATCATTGGCAATTATGTTTTCCCATACAGTTGGTTCCCTTTGAATTTTGCTGATATTTTCTTTCTTTCTTTTTTTTTTTTAATTTTATTGTTGTTTTATTACATCCATCCCTTTTTTGCTCCCCTCT